>ML782756.1:778489-801102 GCA_009831015.1 Picea engelmannii | reverse complement strand
TGTCCAACAACCTAAGACAACTTTTTGACAATCTCCCCCTTTGGCATTGATGGCAACACTTATTCATAATAACATCCATACTTATACTCATCATCAACGTTTCTATGTCTCAGCCTTTGACATCAATGGAAAAGGGTATCTCCCTTTGGGGTTGCTCCCCCTTACTGAACTCTCCTTGGGGATACTCCCCATGTCTAAATTCCTTTGATATTTCTCTCTCCCTTTGACAAGGATAAACTCCCCCTTTCAATCTGATATTGTACCTTCTCTAGACAATCATGGTTAAGAAAATAACTCCCCCTATCTTCTCTGCAAGATATCGTGTAATCACAATGAAAAATATATTATCACTACAATCTACTTCTGTTGCGAATGTTACTACTCTACCAGAACACTGATCAACTGCTCAACAATATTGCATCAAGAATACCGTGATCTATTATTCCTATAATGATCCTTGGACCTGTCCATGCATCATACATGCATTAACCTGTACCTCAACATATTGGATTTATCATCTATTGGTGCTTCCTTGAGTAATCAACTAACATATATAAGAAAAAATGAAGATTAAGCATTCAAATAATCATCCAACATTCTCTAAACCAATCTCTAAATCAATATCTGAACCAATCTATGAATCCATATCTGTCCATACTATCCAAGACTCTGCTACTCAATTGTCCACAGTGTTGACCCATATGTCTCAACTATTACATAGACTTTCCCTATCTAATATTCATATTACCTGGGAATCTCCAAGTCGAATGGCTCAGAAAACTGCATGCTATGATGCAATGTAATCTTCTTCTTCATATGTGATCACATGGGTCAAGCTAATGCATAGACTCTCCCTGCTTAATATTCATATTACCTGGGAGTCTCCAAGACGAATGGCTCAAAAAAATACATGCTCTGATGTAGTGTAATATTCTTCTTCATCTGTGAATACATCTTCCTTTTCATCATCTTCCTGAATTTTTTCATCATCCTGAGTTTTGACATCTTCTTCGTCTTGTACTTGAATTACAACACTTTCCTCTTTGTTTTTAAATTCATCTTGATCTTGTGCTATTGTAACTCTTGAAAGTACAATTCCTTGGACCTTCTCTTCACTTACCTACTCCTTTTTTTTTCACTTCTTCTCCAAACCTTCTTGTGTCTCTCGTCAATATTTTCTTTCATGGGAGGCCTTATTATGCTTCTGCAATTTCGAGCTATGTGTCCATAGTTGTGGAATTTGTAACATTCAATATTGTGGGGGGGCACATAGGAATTTCTTTCCTGATTATTTCTTTCATAAGCCCTACAATATGTAACCTTATGTCCAAAGTTACATTTATAAATAAACTTACATACCTGGTTGTGAATGATTTTCCTTGTGGTGAAGTTCTTCTGTAATTATTCCTTGGCTTATCAAGATCTTCACTTTGATTGTTTCTTTAACAATGATTGAAGATTCCTTGCTTCTTGAATGTAGAGGGTCTTCTGTATTCATTTCTTTTCGATTCATGTTGACCATTATTCCTTCGTTTGAGAACTTCTGCATAATTATTTTGTTTTGTTGCTTTCATCATGGAGCTTGAACCTTTCTCAGTCTGCATTTTATTGTATCATAGTTCGGACATGTCATAGTATGGCCTTTGATTGTTGATGTTCTTAGCCAATGTCTTGGTGTTATCTTGTTGCATATCTTTCTTCTGAAGATCTTTTCTTAGAGCGTCTTCTTCTGCTTCTAACCTTTCAATCATCTCCTCCTTCTCTGCTAGTTGACTTCTGAGTATTTCTTCAATCCTTCAGTCCTCTTCGACCTGGACTTTCAATTTTGTAATTTTCTACTTGACTTCCTCTGAGTTGAGATTCTGAGTTTTGTTTAGTTCTTTCTTTAGTAACATTTTTTTCTTTCTTTCTTTCCTTAGTTATTCTAAGGCACTAATTAATTCTTCTCTGAGATCGACTTCGCTTTCTTATTATGAACTATCATAATTTCTTGTTTGATTTTTCTTAGCCATAAATACTGTATTTTTTGAATCACTATCGGTTTTACCATATTCACTAGATGAGAAATTGTCTTTTCTTCAATATAGATTTTTCTTGAATTCTTTCTTTTTGTTTTTCCAGTTTCCCTTTTGATATATATTTTCTTTCTTGGGCTCTTCCTCTTCATCCCTATCTGAATTGCTAGCAAAAGGACACTTATTTGCAAAATGACCAATTTTACCACAATTAAAACATTTCAACGAAATCTTACCTTTATATTTACTTGTTCCCTTTTGCATCTTTCTTATGAAGTTTACCATTTCTTCATCTTCTTCTGAATCATCGTTGCAACTACATTCTGACTTTGGATTTTTCTTGCTTGTTTTCTTTGTCTTCTTGGATGCTTTGAATGTTGCTTCCTTTGTAACTGGGTTCTCCTGTTTTGTTCTCATTTCATAAGCAATGAATATTCCATGTAGATCATACATGCTTATCGAATCCAGATTTGTTCTTTCTTCTAGTGCTTCGATATTAGGATCAAATCTCATTGCAAGAGATCTTAGTAATTTTTGAACAATTATAGATTCATCAAATTCTTCTCCCAATCCTATAATTGCATTCACTATTTCATCAACTCGTAAAAAATAAGCTGCAATATTTTCATCTTCCTTCATATTTAGCTGCTCAAATTGACCTCTGTAAGTTTGAAGCTTTGCTTCCTTGATTTTGGCATCTCCTTCATACAAATTTTGAAGTTTTTCCCAAATCTCCTTTGCGGAGTTGCAATGCATAACTTTGACATATACTGAATCAAACAGACCATTCAGAATGACATTTGTGGCTTTCGGATTATTTTCTTAAAGTTGTTGTCCAACTTTATATGTTGGAGGAATGGTTGGTGCTTTGTATCCAACTACCTCTAATCACCAAACATCAAATCCTTCTTCTTCTACATATGTTTTCATCCTTCTCCTCAAGAATGCATAGTTATGTCCATCAAACTGTGGTATTCCATTTTTAAACATATTGTTTCTCTCCATGATCTTCCTTCCAGTGGTTAATGTGATTCCTGAAGGAACCTGCTCTGATACCAATTATTGGATCACTGGGGGGAGGGGCGAGGGGCGCGTGGTGAATCAGTAATGAGAAATTATACCACTTATTAATCCTTTAAACCACAATGTATATTCCTTTAACTTATTCAATCATATTCATATGTTCATCATCAATATATTATTGTATCATAAACATTAACATTCATTAGTGCATAATAAACAACAACAAACACATCCACACAATGCAAAGTACACCAATATTTACGTGGAAACCCAATGCGGGAGAAAATGAAAGAATTCTTTTATTATATGTCAAGAATTACATTCAAGGAAGCACCAAGTTCCAATTCTCCAGCTCCAACTAGAAGCAGGATCCAACCCCGTAGTTTCTCAGGCTTCAACTTGAAGGAAGATCCAACTCCCTAGGTTCTCAGGGTATAACTGGAAGGTGGCTACAACCACCTAGTTCCCAGGTTTCAAACTGAAGGAAGCTCCAACTCCCTGATTCTCCAGTACCAACAAGAAGGCAACTAAAAACCCCTTTCCTTTCCCTATCCTATAAATGTCAAATAAATGATGAAACCACTGCACACTGTCACTGTGAAATATACCACTGTAAACCTGTACCAATCTGTGCCAACAACCTATAACCAATTTGTACCAATAACCTGTAATCAACATGTACCAACATATACCGACCACCTGCACCAATAATATCCTCAATAGATCAAATCTGATATCATAGATCACATACCCAATATCTCAAGAATATCACTCAAACCATGTGCATCTATGTTTCTCTAGTCATGTGCCATACATGTGCATACAATCATAATCATGTGTAATAAACCCTCACATGGACTAGACATCAAAACCTTACTTATATGCAACCTTAAAGTAAACCAACAACTTCAACAACACATCACAACCAGAATCCCTCAACCATATATCAAAGAAATACAAGATCAGCCTCAATACTCAAGGATTTGTTCTAACATCCCGTTCTACTGAGCACACTTTTAATGACTTATTATTTGAGGACAATTGTGTTCAAGTGATCCGGTTATGGTACATTTTGATTTCATTTTGATTATGGATTATATATGATGACGATGTATTGTGACTTATTTTTATTTGATGTATATGTATTGGGAGATGCTATTGACGAGTTTTCCTAAGTGTGTAGGACACATGATAGGTTATGGATGTTGATAGCATCAATGAACTTCTTTGGACTCTGGATTGAGTCAGGGATTGGATTGTATTTGTTTGAGTATTTCATTTTACGTACATGTGACATATTATTGATTACAATACGATTTATGTATATGTATTATTGACAGTGTTTTTGTCAGTGGATGCATGCTTGACGATGCTTGCTAATTTGACTCACATAAACTGTAAAAGGGCCATGCACATAAACCAAACATTCGAGGGAGAGGTGTGGAAGCGTTCTTGTCACAACCTACTAGCACTTCTGTCGTTATATGAATTGTAGGTTAATGATTACTTAGTTCAATAGGTCCACGATGTCATGAGGGCATTCTAAGATAGTCGCTCACGAAGATTTATAAGGGGCACACAATAAGCTAGAGTCCTTATTCCTTGTATATCATGAAATAGTATATCAAAAAATAGTAGATTTGTATTTTATTATGAACTTGTATATCATGAACTTGTATATCATAAAATAGTAAATTTGTATTTTAGAACTTATGGAATAATAGTTGTTGCAAAGTCGTATTGTATCTCTGGATCAAAACAAAAATTTATAACTTCATCGAAGAGTCAATGTGTTATTTAGCAATTGAAACAAGCATCAAAGAGTCAATGTGTTATTTAGCAATTGAAAGAATCAATGTGTTATTTAACAAGCATCATAAATGGTCACACATGATGAACTCATCACGATCAATTGGAATTATCATAACATAAGATAACATAAAGATAACATAACAATAACATAACGATGACATAAAGATACTACCCGCCCAAGCTACCCTCCAAGGTTAGGACCTCCAAGACACATAAGAAATTCTCAAGCCCAAGATTCATCCGATTGATTTTGACCATTTAAGGTCTTATGGCTGGTGACTATTCTGAGGAACAAGGAGGTGTCTACATCCCACTGACACAATCAAGTCCAAAACCAACTAGCTAAATCAACAATATCTACGATAATCAATTTTATCAATCAATCAATCCTAATCATCAATTAAACATGGCGCACGTGTAATCAATCACATAACTCATCATATACCAACATTAATTCAAGGCACAAGATTAAGCAATTTCACAACCGATCATACATCAACGTTTAATTTCAAGACGCAGGGTTAACTAATCACTAAATAATTTTTTTTCACGTCAAAATTATTGCAAGACGCATTAAATCCAATTACTTAATCATTTACACATCAACAATAAACGATGCAAGAGTAAATAAACTTTAAACAATCATACATCAACATAATAAATGGTGCAAGAGTATTCTCACCCTTATTTTCATGGCGCAACGATGTCTAACTACTTAACTAGGCATGCATCAATATTAAATTCATGGCGCAAGTAAACTAATAACTTAATCATTCATCAATCATTAATTATTCATTGTGCAAGAGTAAACTATCGATTTATTTCATGGCGCAACAAATCTATCTGCTCAATCAATCATGCATCAATTTAATGGAAACAAGAGTAAATTACTACACATCTCGTCATACATCAACGTTATTCATGGTGTCTGAATGGTCTAATTTCTTAAGTGGTCACACCTAAACATTAATCTAGGCGTGCAAGTAAATTTAATTACTTAATTTATCACGCTCCAACATTAGTCAAGCACCAAGAGAAATCTATAGTTTTGTTCCTTGAATTTATTCAAGAGGAACTAAGATTTTTTTTTTAAACGACAGGTGAGACAAAATAAAAATATTGGGCCTATATTTCAGATATCAACATTTAAATATACATTTAATAAAACATAAAAACATATAATAAAACTATATATATCATATATCAATTACACCAATTAACAAAAGCTAATTATATGGCATAAAAAGGGGGAGGATTTAAAGCTTATCATAATAAAAATGTACCACTTGAAAGATAAAATCAATGCATCACGAATGTTGGTAGACTTAAAACATGATGATTTTAAGGGAATATTAGCATGAAAGTCAGGATTAAGTAAACACCTCTCGATCCCGAAGGTGATGCTTACCAAAATTGGAAAGCACAATCCCCTTTTTTTGATAAACGCAGAGATAATTTAGGAAAAACAACTCAGCTACAGCTAAGGAAAGCACAGTCCCTCTTCAAGGAAAAAGAAAATAATATGAATTAAAATAAATGCAGAGATAATTTAGCTGAAACACAAGGTAAACACTGCCAGGAGGAAACTCTAAATCTAGGAAAAATTCAAATTCAATACAGAGAGATGATTCAAAATTAAACGCTAGGAGGGACATGATTTATGGGCGAAATGGTCTAAAAAATGCAGAGATTGAAGATGTATAAAATCGCAAGCAAAGGAGAATAAATCGTTGAGTAATATAGGGTAAAATCGCTGAGTAATAAAAGGTAAAATCGTTGAGTAATAAGTGGTAAAATTGTTGAGTAATGAGTGGTAAAATCATTGAGTAATAAGTGGTAAAATCACAAAGTAAGTGGTAAAATCACTGAGTAATAAGTGGAAAAATCGATTATTAGTAAGTGGTAAAATAGCTAAGTAATAAGTGGTAGAATCACTGAGTAATAAGTGGTAAAATCATTGAGTAATAAGTGGAAAAATCATTGAGTAACTTAAGTTGTAAAATCATTGAGTAATAAGTGGAAAAATCATTGAGTAGTAAGTGGTAAAATCGTTCAGTGTGGTAAAAAGACATTGACTTTAAAGGAATTTGATCGAGTCCTTAAAGGTGAACACAAAGTGTCCTCTCCCATACACACCAACCTCCTTAAGTCACAAAATTTCGCAGAGGATAAAGCATAACAAACATTGAGTGTTGGAGGTCGATTCCGAGCTTGGGCTCTCATAAAAACGTAGTGAATGTATCAAAAACGTTGATCTATGGAGGTCAAATAACAGCTGGAGCTATCGTAAAACATTGGGAATATAATAAAAAATGTTGAGGGTATTCATCAACATTGGGAAAATGTGCAATATAAAAATGCAAAGAAAAAGAGCTAAGTCATTGGGATACATACAATCGCAGAGGTAATAAAATCCACCCAAAGCACAGAGAAAACTTCCATGTAAGTTATTGGGAAAAGGGTGGAGACAAAGAGCCTTTAGCTCCTCAAAAACATAGAGTAAGGATTCCCAAAATCATTGGGCCGGAGAAGGAGGGTGCATGGCCTTGATTCCTAAAAAAAAAAAAAGAGAAAAACATGCCAATCGTACAAATCTTTAAAGGAAATCGTAGGGGTTGTAAATCCATAAACAATTCGCAGAAGAAACAAAAGGAAATCTCGTTGAGGTTTCAAGTAAAAATATCAGCATAACAAGAATCATCATGCTAACTAAGCCTCAACAAATAATAGGAAAATAACAAAATGAGATCGCTCTCAGTTATCTATACATTAAATTTGTAATCACAGTTCGTGGCGAATTCTAAAAACTCATTACAATTAAAATTTTTGCAATTATAATCCTCAAGAGAGTACGGTAACTGAAGACGAGAATTTGAATATGTTCTCCCACGCTTGTGCTCCATCCAACTCTCCACTTTCTAACCATGGAGACTTCACCGGTACCTCCCGTCCAACACTAGGGGTACTCTTCTTCCCCCTTATCCGCCCGAGCTGCAAAGGGGCCACACACAAACACAACTAGAATCCCCTAGCTCCCAGCTCGCCTCGAAAGGTAGATCTACAACTCTCTCTCTCTCCAGCTGGGTATCCCAACTCTTATCCCAACTCTTATAAGTAAAACCAGTCATAATTTATGTAGCATAACCTTACTCATAACCCGTGTCATCCCTTCCTCCTCTCAGCCATTTGTTTTATAGAATTTCCTTAGTGACAACTTTCCATTTTCATAATTAATTCATTTTTTTTTCAATTTTAATTGGGAATTATTCCCCCCATACACTTGTCATACATTCCCTTGACTGCACCAATAAATACACAATTTAATTTAATTAAATGTCAAACTCTCTCACCCATCCTAAATGTGCTCCTAAAATCGCTCATAGTTGTCCCTTTATTCCTTTTAATTCTCATTTATGATTGACGCCTTTCTAAAACGGAGTTGAGTTAAAATAGGAATGTTCTCTAGTTAGACTATGGTTTAGATACCTTTCTATGCTTACACCTTCTTGTACGATTTATTCCTTTCTTATTTTAATTTTTAATTTGGTATTTACTTGCATAAGGTGTATTAAATAACTTCTTTAGATTTATTTTATTTTTATTGATTTATTAAATGGATTTACTTCACCCCTCAATATTTAATTTATGAAATTAAATTTTTAGTCTTCTCACTAATCTTAGACATAGGCTTAGTCTCATTTTTATTTGCACGAGCTTAGACCCTTAGGAATTATGCTTAATAAATTCATTCTTTATTTAATTAATTAATCAATTAATTAATTCGGCAAGTGCTTGAGATTTTACAAGTTTTAACATTCGCTCAAACTTTTCTAGGCCACCTAGATTCTTTGACTCATTTTTTTTAATTCTGTGACGTTCCTTTCAAGACACACTTAGTCCTCCAAGGGTGAATCTCACCTTTAGATTTAAATTTTTTATTTTGTGGCGTGCCCTTCAAGACGCACTTTGTGCTCCAAGGGTGCTACTCGCATTTGTCTCCATTCAGGCGACCTTATGAGAGACTAAGGGCCTCTAAAGAATAAGGACCTTGCCTTATTGCGCGCCCTTTAGAATCTTCGTGAGCGACTGTCTCAATCTTCCCTCATGACATCGTGGATCTCTCAAACTAGGTAATCATTAACCTATGATTCGAGCCACGATTGGAGTGCTAGTAGGCTATGACAGGGATGTTTCCATGCCTCTCCCTCAATATCTAGTTGTTGTGCATGGCCCCTTTACTCCTTATGTGAGTCTGATTAGAAAGCAATCGTCAGCCTGCATCCATCAACAAAACATTGTCAATGATCCATAAACAACATCATAATATACCCGATCATATTTTACATATTCATAAATAAAATACCCAAACCAATACAATCCACTCCCTGACTCAATCCAGAGTCCAAGGAGGCCCATCCATGCCATCGGCATCGTCAATCTGTCAAGTGTCATGCACACTCAGGGGAAACTCGTCAATAGTATATGTCAATACATAGATATCAAATAACATAACATCATAATATGTCAACATCATCATAAGAATCCATAAGCGAAGAGACAACCATATACTAAAACCGTATCGCTTGGACGCAAGTGTCATCAAAGAATAAGTCAATAACATGTGTTCGCAAGAGCGAGATGTTACCGATATTTATACATGAAGTTTTCCCTCAACAACATAACAAACTCATGAGGGAATCTCTCAACCACATACACATAAATAGGATCTTAGATTTGGAGAATATCTCTCACAATTAACTAGATCTAACAAATCCAAACCAATCTATGTAAGCATTAATTCTAACAATTCAATACTTGATCTCTTTTTTCTAAGCTCTTGTTTTTACAATTTCGGGTTTTTTTGTAAAACCATGATTTGATACTAGATCCCTCTTTCTAAGTGCTTGTTGTTGCGATTTAGGGTTGAGAAATGTTTAATTGTTGTGAAAAAATGAATATTAATTAAGCCATTAAGTAATTTGGGAAATTACAAACTCACGCAGTCTAATCCTGATAGATTCATTTTCCATGGCTCTCGTGGAGTTTATTTTGTACCAACCATTTAGGGTACTAGCTTTCTTTATAGCCTATGTAACCCTTGTTTTTCTAGGTTTTGTTCATACGAAATATTACAAACATGGAAAACGGTCTTCTAATTACATCAATAAGTATATATCTTACTTCAATGTTGGACTATTACAAACATGGAAATTAATCTTCCAATTATATCAATAAGTATAGATATTACTTCAATGTTTGAGTATTGAAGTTTTTTATCATGTTAAAGGACTATTGAATGCTCATTTTATTTTCAACACTCCTTACGAGGTACATCGATACTGAGGTATTTATTGCACTTTTTTTTATTCAAGGAAAATTATATCAATGTCTTTCACAAGATGAAGGACATCTTGAAGCCAAAAATCAAAACTCACTATGACAAGTACACTTGAAATAGATCATAAAAATCTATACATAATTTGCTACTATGGATATACTTTACTATTTATATACACTATAACTTTTAATATAAATAAAAAATTTAGGTGAAAAAATTATTTATATTCATTTGCTAAGAATTTTGTAATTTAATGATATGAATCTTATTCTAAGTGACAATTATGATTTTGAACCTATAGAAATAAAATAATCTAATTATGTTAAACTCTCAACAATTCCTACATATAGTATAAAATTGAGAGGGGCTTACCTACAAGAAAGGAACACCCACAATCATGAAATCATTGCACATAGGAAGACGCCCTTTACAGGCAACAAAAGAACACACATAATGATGAAATCGCGAAAGAACACAAGCAATGGGGAAGATAAAAACAATGATAACGTTGACCTTGTGGTTGGGTAGTTTTAATAATATTGATTTTATATCTTAATGTTTATAAAAAAAATTGTAGATGATAGATAACCTTCGTTATTATTTTTTCGTTATATGTTTTTAATTTTATATTAATGTGGATATTGTATATTTTATTTGTTTCATATTTTGTTTTTTTAGAAGTGTTATATATCATTTTCATTTGATCACATAAATAATTATGTATTTCTTCATGTATACTATACAAATATTTGTTTTAGCATAATAAATAGTTTAAAGTTGAGATTTTGAGAAGTAATAAAAATTTGATAATATCAACAAAACCAAAAAAAAAAAAAAACTTTGTGGATAATTTAAATTTATAGTTTTTAGAAATTTGTATTAAAAAGAATTAAGAAATTTGTATTAAAAAGAATTAAGAAAAAGTTAGGGTTATTGTTTTCTAAGTGATTTGGTTGTAGTGTTGTTTTGTGTATTAATTTTTTTAATTATTAATATTGTAGTGGTTTGGGTGTATTGATTTGTAGTTGTTTTTTTTTGTATGATGTTGTTAACAACTTTCTTGAATATATTGATTATGAGATCAACTTTTAGCTATTAAACCTTAAACAAAAAATGATCATGAAACCATTAATTTGTTTTACTACTTTGTTTGATTATAATTTCAAAAATTGAAAATAAGCTTTCTTAAATATTGTTATCTTTGAAATATTTTCATCTTATCTTATTATGTTTCATATTATTATAGTTAAGTACTCTCTTGATTTGGATATGAATTTTTAAGGATTTTGATTTTGAATGGAAAAAAATAGATTTTACATTTTTACAATTAAAAACATTTTCAAACTAACATTAAGTTATAAGTGGTTACACTTATTAATGATTACTTTTAATGATATGTATTAAATATTGTGAGATGGATTCAAGTTGTTTTTTATGGAAGTTTATTGAAACAAACAACATTTTCTTTATTTTTAAAATTATCTAAACAACATGGAGTGAATTGTTCCTAACCATTAAACAATTAAAAAAAAATTAGAAATGACACTCTTTTTGGGCCTTCCTTAATTTAAAAACAAAAAACTTTTTGGAGTGAAAAACTTTAATCCATCTCATTCAAAATGGAATTATTTGGGAGGATGCAGTTGGAGATTTCAATTCCTTTCAAAAACCATTTTTCACATGTCATTTTCATGTCAGATGAAGGGAGAAATATTTTTCAAAGTATAAACTGAATATAACTCACACACACACATACACATAGATCTAAACAAACTCTTATGAGCTCATGATCTCCATATTGAAATAGAGTCTTAGACAAATGCTAAAACATCATGGGTAAAAAGAATTAGTCAAATGCCCTTAGTACACTCACATTAAATCACAATTTCAAAATATTTGTTACATTACCAACCTTCAAATAATTTGTTAAAGAAACCCAAGTGATTCATTAACTTTCTTAAGGTTCAATAAACCAAATTTGGCCTGAGAGAGAAAGAGAGAGAATCAATGATCAATTTTGTAAAACACCTTGATTCTTTATGTGCAACAATTGACATCAAATAAATATTAGTATATCAAGCCCATAAATGTAATTTAATATAGAAAGTGTAAAATTTATAGAATTTGTGTTTAACCTACTATTATTATGTCCTTTGATTAATATCCAAGAATATTTAAAATATCTCATTTTTATATTTTGGACATGTGTTTATGGTATTTATAGGTATTGTTTAATATGCTCAACGGTCAATTTGGTGGATTATAATTGATTTGTAGAAATGGACTTATCGATTAGAAAATTTACTATTAAAGTACATTTATGTGAACTCTATAAACTCTTCAATAATTGCTATATCAATTAATTATAAATTATTGAGACTCTTCAAATATAGTTATCAATGATGATGTGATAAAAATTAGAGTTTCTATAAATTATTCTACCATTTTGTAATCTCTTAGGTGATGTAGATGATATGGATGTTTCATATGATTGTGAGTTGAATTTATGTACTAACCTTGAACCAAATTCCTTTAAAGAAGTTGTTTCTCATGATGAATGGAAAGAAGCCATGAAAAAGGAATATGATACTCTTAGCAAGTATGGGACATGGAACTTGGTGGAACATCCATATGGAACCAAACCAATTGTCTGCAAGTGGGTATTCAAGAACAAGTACATGTCAGATGGCTCACTTGACAAGCACAAAGAAAAACTCATGGAAAAAGGATTTGTACAAAATGAAGGTGTTTATTATGAGGACATTGTTTCCCCCACAACAAAATGGGCTACCATCTGCACTCTATTTTCCATGGCAGCATAGAATGGATGGAAATTCATCAAATATATGTGAAGACTACTTTCTTGAATGGAGATTTGAAATAGAATATGCTCATGTCTCAAATAGAAGGATTTGTTGTGAAGGGACAAGAACATAAGGTATGAAATCTCATCAAATATTTATATGGCTTGAAACAAGTGTCGCGAGCATGGTATGAAAAGTTAACTGAGCATATTCTGAAATTAAATTTCAAGCATTTCAATCTTGTTGATGGAACTTTGTTTGTCAAGAAAGTTGGAAAAATTGTTGTGTATATTGTAGTATATGTAGATGGTATATTCATAATAAGGAATAATGATAACTACATTGCATCCATAATAAAAGAGTTGAATAAAGGCTTCGAGATGACAGAATTGGGACATCTTCACTACTATTTGGGCATTGAAGTGATACAAAATCCAAAGTACATATGAATTTCCAAGAAGAAGTACATTGGAGAATTGTTGAACAAGTTTGGCATGGTTGAATGCAATCTTGCTTCTACTCCAATGGAACAAAATTTGAAACTCACAGCAAAAGAAGGGAATGAATTTGAGGATGCAACCAGGTATAGGCAGTTTGTGGGAAGTCTTATCTATCTTAGTACCACCAGAATAGACATTTCATTTTTTGTTGGCATTCTTTCCAGGTTTATGCAAAATCCTTTTGAAGTACATTGGTCTACTGGAAAAAGAGTTCTCAAATACTTGAAAGGAACTCAAGATTTTGGACTCGAGTACTCTAAGGTAGACGACTTCCACCTGATCAGATATTCTAATTCATACTTTGTTGGGGATAAGGAAACTAGAGTCTCAACTCCAGGCTATCTCATGAGTCTGGGATCAACATATCTCCTAGATATCACACAAACAGTTAGTTCCAGCAGATTCCACAAGAGAGGAAGAATATGTTGCAGCTACAGAAAAACGAAGGTGATTTTGTGACTAGGGAAAACAATTGAATATTTGTAGGAGAAACAAGTGAATTCTACTCCTCTTCTAGTTGACAATACTTCTGCAATCAATTTGGCCAAGAATCTCAGATTCCATGATAAAACAAATCACATCAACACAAAGTATCACCTTATTCGATATCATGTATAGGCCAATACTATTCACTTGAGACGTTGATCCACAAATAAGAAAATTGCAGACATCTTCACCAAAGCGCTTGGAAGAGAAAAGTTTGAGAAGTTTAGAATGATGCTTGGAATCACACACACCCCTTTGGATTAAGGGGGGGATTTTGGACATGTAATAATTTTTGGTTGCATTACTTGTAACATTAATGTAAATATGAACATTCATAGGTGATAGGAAGCGTAATCCGTTATGGAAGACAAACAACCATTTATTTGTATTTATTCATCTATCTATTTAATGCAAATCATCAAGTGTGGAGTTATCTTTTCTGCTATCTATGGATTGGAATTTATGTTCCCTGCAAATTCCTTACATTCCAAAGTTTATTGATCATAATACTACCCTAAGATATATTGACTTTAATTGTCTTAAAGAAAAACTTGAGATGCCTTGAATCAACAACCAAATGAAGTATGGGTCTTGAATTTGGACCTACTTTGGTCATTTCAAATGTGTGGACATAATTGTTTTTTTTTTATTTTGATCCAGGTGGATATCAATGGCCACCCACCTATTCCAAATGGCTCAAAAAACATTTCTGGCAACTTACTATTTTTAGCAGTTTTTCGGTTATGAAACTTCTAGGGCCATTTTGAGGGCCTAAAAAATGTGTTATCACGATATATCACCTAAATTATATCCAAAGGCTCTCATTGATCCCACAAAATGAATCTTCTTATCGATACCTTTCCAACAAGCTATCCCCCGCCCCAAACTGAGATCGTATGCCAAAGTTATGCCCCTGGGAAGTTGATACACCAAACTACCCGAAACGGGGTCCACAAAACGATTGCATTTTCATCTTCCGGGTTAGGGTTTTTTATTTTCTTTATGTTAAAAATTCCTTTGGAGCCCCATTGTAACAATCATGTTCTTGTGAATGCGAGTAGCCATCACATCTCTTCTCAGAGATAAGTTGCCACCATTCTAGTGAGTATTTCACTCTGTATTTCTATAGTTTTGTACATTTCGTTCATGAATAGAAACTGTGTATTACTATATCTCTTTGTTTATGGTTATATCTTTGATATATCTTTGTTATATTATTATATATATGATATATCTCTGTACATTTCTTCATTATATCTCCGCTCTCATTTTGTACCGAAAATAATCCTAATCAGTGGTATTAGAGCAGGTTTCTCTTGATCATTTTTAAGTGCATGTCCCCAAAAAGGTCTGAGTATAGAAAGTTGGGTCTAAAGCTTGTCTCTATTGAGGATAATATCTCTCACATGCCCAAGAAACCCTCCATGGCGGAGGAAAAGAAAAGCGACGGAGTAGAAGATTTTATTAATCTGTTGCTTGAGCAAGCTCTCACGTGACAGAGGGATGAAATGATGGAGAATTTTTCCCACATCCTTCAATGCCTATTAATAACAGAAGGCATGTATTCATCAAGCAGCCACTTTGGAAGCACCTCTCCTTTCAAGGTACAATTTAATTTTGATATTCCTGTATTTGAAGGTCAGATAGATGTGGATGCCCTAGAAAAATGGTTAAATATGCTAGAAGGTTACTTCTTTGTTCACACTTTTTTTGACAGGGAAAAGATCACCTTTTCACTCCTTAAGGCTCTCCCCCTTGTCAAACATTGGTGCAAAACTTACTTGGAGAAAATTTCCACAGAGGAGTCTAGAATATATGGGGTCGAGCCCACATGGGATTTTTTTGTGGATGCAGTTAAGGAACAATATTACCCTATTGGTAACTATGAAAAACAATACATGAGATGGACCGCGCTACATTAAGACAGGGTCCAAGTAGTGTCGAAGCTCATCAATACCTTACATACCTTGTGCACCAAGCTGGGTATCAAAGACTTCGAGCAACATTTGGTTCTAAAATACCATGGGGCTCTACACAGATACATCCAAACTGAAATGGATTTTCTGGACATCTCATCAATGAGTACTGCTTATCAATATACTATTAAAATCGAGCAGAAATTTAAGCACCAGAACAAGCAGGAGTTTGGGTCTGCAAATTCACAACAACCAAAGTATGATAAAGATGACCCTAACAACCAACCTTGAGAGAACTGGTCCAAGAGAAAATAAAATAAGGGTAACAAAAAGACGAAGGACATTGGAAATGGTGTGATTTCCACTAAATCCCCTGGCACAACATCGATGAATGTTGCTCAAAACATTCATTGGTGTTCGATATGAAAGAAAAAGATTTGAACCCTAATTCGAAATATGATTTAGAAAATACTAGTAGAAGAAAGATCATCGACACAGACCCCACTGATATTTTCATGACCACAACAATTCAACCCAAAGAACTAGCAGATCTTGAAGAGGGAGAGTGCCTTTTTCATTCACAGATGTGGGTGAAGGGGACCCCACTGCATTTTATTGTTGATAACGGGAGCCATAAGAACCTTATCTCAACAAAGGTCATCAAACAATTGGGATTATTGACAACACCACACCCATAACCATACAAAATCAGGTGGCTTCACTAGGGATGAGACCGTCATGTCAGCCAACAGTTTCGATTGTCATATGACATCGAGCCCTTCAAGGATGAGGTATTATGTGATGTTGCCCCGTTGGATGTCTGTGATGTTCTTTTGGGCCAGCCATATATGTGGAAGCACCATGTTATTTATGAGTCTCGACCCCATAGTGTCATTGTTACTCTGGAATCTCATCTCTATAGGATACCAGAGGTAGTTTCGACTATTGTCCCACCTAAACAGTGCTGCCAAGTAGTATCTCATACTACAAAATTCAGCTTCTTCACAATTTGTTCAAAAGGTGAACAAAAGGACATTGCAACCAATGTAGCCTTATTCCAAGCACCATCTATTCAGTAGAATCAGGTCGATAAGATTGAATCAAAGAACAAATATTCTTTCTGCACACAATCCTCTCATTAGGTTCTCGACAACCTCCCACTAACCAAGCAGCGCAACTTCTCCAGCAAGGCAAAAATCTCATCAAGGTCTAGACTCAGCAAATGCTTCCCCCTCTCCCACAGGAACTCAACGCAATGGATACCATTTCTTCTTAAGGATGGAGGATTGATCCAGCTGGATATCAGTGGCCACCCGCCTATTCTAACTAACTCAAAACAATTTTCTCACAACTTACTATTTTTAGCAATTTTTCGGTTCCTAAACTTCTGGGGCCATTTTGAGGGCCTAAAAAATGTTTTTTCACGATCGAGCACCACCCAAAATGAATCTCCTTGTTTATACATTTCCAACAGCCTATCATTCTCCCAAAAAGTAGATCGTATTCCAAAGTTACGTCCCCGATAAGTTGATACACCAAACTACCCAAAACGGGGTACAAAAAACTGTTGGCTTTTCATCTTCTAGGGTTATGGTTTTCGATTTTATTTATTTAAAAAATGCCTTTGGATTCTCATTATAACAATAATATTCTTGTGAATGCAAGAAACTGTAACATCTCTTCTCAGAGACACGCTGCCACCATTTTATCGAGTCTTTCACTCTATATTTGTGACCTTTGATTGAAAGGTGTTCTTTGGCTACAGTTTACCCTTTTTGAATCCAATGTGAATTTTGACCAATTATTTTGTACTTGCCAATTTTTATGTAGGTTGAATATGTTGTAAATTTTAGGCATGTAGTATAGATATATCCATCTATATTCTAGCCCTAATCTCATCAGGGTTATCATTGATAATAGGGTTATCTCACGACGTTTATCCTAAAGGGAGTAGAGCTTAAAAGACTCAATATTTTGAAGGGGTAGATGAAAGCTCCACCCCTAATCCCTTTGAAATAAACCTAACATGATATGTGTTAATCAGTTAGAAGAAAAATAGTACAACATCTCAAGTCAACACTTCCCTCTAGTGTTTAAAAATCGTGAACATTATTTTTTTTCTGTCATCAAGGTGGGAATATTTATTTATCAGTCTAGAAATGCTACTTTTCCTATCCATTTATCATAGATATCCAAAAATAAGAATAAGCAGAACATGTTGAAGCTCATAGCACTTTAGTTTTGCATGGTGATTTGATTGTTATTGTGACATGGACATATGCATGAAAATAATATAATTTTATGGATTCCTTATAGTTATAATGATGCAGGGTGTTTGTCTCACCGTAAATATTACATCCATGTTAGAAAAACAAACACAGTTTCAGGAATTGTGGGGTGTTTTTTTTTTTTTGACAACACCTGTATTCCAACAGAGGACGAACACCTTCGATAACCACTCACACAACCATACCAAAGATGAATGCATCGATGTTTTTACGTGGTAAAACCCCTTTGGGGAAACATCCATGACCCCAAACAACATGGCTAATTGGATCAATTTATTAATGAAAAATAAAGTATTACATAGAGATTTACAAGAGAGTTGCTCACAATCAATCATCGGAAAATGACCCTCCATTATCTTTAAATAGAGATCATGGACAAATCGAGTGTTAAGACACTAATCAATGTAGCCATTAAGATCAAGGAGAATATGAACCATCAGATAACCCTATGTCGAGAACATATCGTGATTGTCATATTGCTTAACTACAAATGCATACTAATGGATATTAAAGAAACACACTTTTACCTAACGACACATTAGACCAAGTTGATATTAACTAACTCCTAAGTGTCTAAATATCTAAACATCATGCTTTAAGAACAACTTGGGATAGGATTGAATAATTTACAAAGGTGGCACAATAGGAGAAGGAAGGAGGCATTAGAGCCTATCCCCCCTTAATGACAACTTCATGAACTCTTAACATAGACTTAATTTTGGAAAAATTCGCTTCTATAAGAGACTTTGTAAATATGTTAGCAATTTGATCTTCTGTAGGGAAAAAGAGAACTCCAATAACTTGATCATGAATGAGCTTTCAAATGAAGTTCATGTGTAGATTGATGTGTTTGTTGCACTGATGTTGAACTGGGTCTTTGGCGAGCTTGATAGTACTATGATTGTCGCACCAGAGAGTTGTCATATGTTGTTGTTGGAATCCAAACTCTAAAAGGATTTGTCAAAGACACAAGGATTCTTGACTTGCATTAGCCAATGCTTGATACTATGCTTTTATTGAAGAAAGATAAATAGTTTGTTGTTTCTTACAGGCCCAAGTGACATGTTCTGAACCAAGGCTGAAAACATAACCTGCAATAGAATTTTGATCATCAGGTTCGTCGACCAAATATGAATCAATTAAACCAACCAATAAAGGAGTCCCCCTTGATATGTAATGTATCTCAAACTGAACTTTACCCCAGACATATCGAAGTATCCTTTTAGCTACTTTCCAATGACTTTCCTGAGGTGTTTGCATATACCAGGAAAGAATACCAACAACAAATGAAATATCGGGACGAGTATGAGTCAAATAAAAGAGGCTACCAACTAACTGACGATACAAAGTGGCATCAACATCGAAATAAGTACAGGTGTGAGAAGGGATAAGGGTTGGGTTTAGAATCTTCCATGTGAAAGAAACAAAAAAGGTTACAAGCATACTTAGACTAGGAAATAAAAATTCCTTCCTTGATTTGCAAAACTTGGAGGCCAACGAAATAGTGCAGATCGCCCAAGTCGGTCATTTCAAGTTTCTTCTTAAGGGTGGTTTTCACATGGTTTAAATGTTTTGGGTCACTACGAATGAGTATAAGGTCATCAACATAAATAAAAATGATCATGAGATGGATCTCTACTTTCTTGGTATAGACATTAGCGTCAGAATGACGTCTAGAAAAGATGGTATCAAGAAGAAAGTAGTCCATTTTGGCATACCAATCTTGAGCAGCTTGATTAAGACCATAAAGAGATTTCTTAAGTTGTAAAACAAGGTTGGAGACATATTGGACATAGTCAGGAGTTTGTTCCATGTATATTTCTTCTTACAAATTCTCATGTAAGAAGGAAGATTTAACATCCATCTGATGGACCTCCCATGTATGTGAGGCAGTAAGGGAAAGAACAAAGAGGATGGAATTGATTTTGGATATGGGGGCAAAGTTTTCATTATAGTCAATGCATTCAACTTGAGAGAATCATTTGGAAACTAATCGGGCCTCGTGTCTTTCAACACTTCCATCTAACTCATACTTAGTTCCATACACCCTTTTACATCTCACAAATTGTTTTCCTTTCAGAATAGGTACAATATCCCAATTGTCATTTTCCATTAAAGAACGATACTCTTCATTCATTTTTGTATCCCAATCTGGATGAACTCAATCTTTTTCAAATGTCTTTAGATCGTGAGTCTCTGAAACTTGATTCAAAAGAGAAGAGGCTCGTTGGAACTGTGAACGTGTACGATGTTGATTGGAAGGATCCTGACAATATCACCAGTTGCTTCTCGAGTTGAATGGACCCACCAGGGAAGTTGTGGTGTTGGCGTAGGTTCATGTTCAATGGACTCATCTAGAGGAAGGTGAGTAGGTGGAGGTGGATTTTCATCCTCACTGTCCTCATATGAAGAAGAAGAAACTAGAATAGGAACAAAATACGTAACAAACATTGAATATGGCTCACAAGCCAAAGAAGGCACAAACGTCGAATTAAGCTCATAGGTCAAGAGATTTTCATCAAATTTAACTCTTTTCACATAAAAAAAATTGCTTCTTGACGGAAAAAAGGGTTAGATATCAGTTAACTTACCCAGAAAATACAAGTTTCCCTCTATTTCTAATTTATCAATCACACAAAGCGCACAACAAAGAACATACACACACAGGAAAACCCTTTAAGCTTCATTTCTAATTTTTAGAGATCTCAAAAAGAACAGGGAAAAGAGAATATGTAGATTGAAAAGAGTAGAAACCCTAAAATAAAAAATAGAAAACTGAAATACTATCTCTGTAAAAATTTAAAAGGGTGTATTCAGGATTTATACCTCTGAATCTAACTAAAATGGCCATATCTTGGAAAAATAGAAACCTTTTCAAGTGAAATAAAAGGCATTCCTAATTGAAATGAACACTCTATACATAATGGAATAGTCCTCTCGGCCCATAAATGTATGAAAATGGCAGAAACCATAGATGTGGAAACACGACTTCATGATCTCGATCTACAATGGGAGAGGGTCTTCAAATGCGCTATGATACCATGTTAGACAACATAGGTATTTCAACAAAGGAATAACACATTTACTAACCATTCAAACAACCATATCAAAGATAAACACACCGATGTTTTTAAGTGGTAAAACCCCTATGGAGAAACATCCACTGCCCTAGCCAACATGGCCACTTGGAGCAATTTATTAATGCAAAAGAAAATATTACAGAGATATTTACAAGAGATTTTATCACAATCAATCATCGACAAGTGATTTTCCATGCTCTTTAAACAAAGATCATGGACTAATCATGCGTTAAGACATGGATCAATGTATTCATTAAGATCGAGGAGAATATGAACCATCAGATCACTCTATGTTGGGAACATGTAGTGACTGTCGAATTACCTGACAACAAATGCATACTAATGCATACTAAATAAATACACTTTTACCTAGTGACACATTGGACCAAGTTGAACTTAACTAACTCCTAATTTTCTAAATATCCTAACATGTCTCACCCTAAAGATTGCATCTGTCCTAGAAAAAAATTATAGTTTCAAGAATTCTGCTAGTTTTTTAGCATTTTGGTAGCTATATTAGGGCTAGGCTCATCTACATTGTTTTGAAATATCTTTCATATGTACTACTAGCTTAAATATTTCTTTAACTAGAGGATTAGAGTGTATCTCATAGTATAAAATAAAAAAATGTTTACAGATCTAGACGTTAGTCTTCTTGCTTAGTCTATGAAAATTCCCATTTCCATGATGTTGTTGGGGCTCTTTTTCATTCTCCTAGGTGTGGAGGTGGCATCTTCCTTTGTCTTTCTAGATCATATTCTTTCACTAAGTCCATGCTTCATGTTCTTCTAGTTTTTCTATTTTCTCAGCTATGGGCACTGATTTTCTATGGAGGAAGTCCTCCAAATCAATATGATTTTCTATATTTCTTTATAAGGCATGGCTTTGTAATGGTGCATGAGCAGTTATAAAAACCACAAGAAAATATCATAGTGCACAAACTGTGGCCTATATTGAGCTTGAATCACTCCATTGGTACACATTATTCTAGTGCATATCGTCATTTATCTCTCTGTAATCTTTTGTAATGATTTGAAGTGTATCATGTGCTTCTTGTAACCATTTAGCCCCATTCCACCCTTGATAGCAGTGATGACTATCCTTGGTCATAGCACCAAGTTAGGCTATGTAATTTTGTGTAATACAATGCTACCTTTGTTCCTTGATAGAAGGATAAATGACTATAATATAAAACTACAAATTTATTCTTACTCTTAGAGTTTTCGAGGAATATTTACTAAAGTAAATTAGTCGTTACTTCATTAAAGTAAATTAGTCTTCATTAAAGTTTAACACATTGAGGGAAGCTCCATATGCCATGAGGGACCATTTTTAGTGGTGTGGAATCAAG
>ML782756.1:719341-741656 GCA_009831015.1 Picea engelmannii | reverse complement strand
ATAATTATTATTTGTTTCCAAAAAATGCATACCAATAAGAAAATATATTATAACCTACTAATTACCTTAATGAATGTATGACAGTCATGTGTTTTAACCCCGCCAAAATCACCTTTTTTAGTTAAGATATTTTGTATGTTCGATGAAAACCTCGTCGGAAACCTAATTTTTTGAATGACCTCTTTTACAATATTGCTCTGTTGCTCCATCAATAACCAAGGAAGACTAGTATTTTGTTCAGGACCATCACCATTAGAATTAATAATAACACTTTGCAAGGCGTGATTAGCTTCTCGGATGTCACAACAAATCTTTCCAATTCTTTATTTGTCAATCCTTCCATCTAATATTCGCCATAACAATTCTATTATGTTCTTCCCGATATGCATTGTATCAAACAAATGAACTATTTGTAGGTGTTCGTAGTATGACAATCTACTGAATTGCATTGAGTAACTTTTCATTTCTCGTGGAAGCCCATTCGTTCCTTAACAACATTCATGAAACATCAACAAATTGAAATCAACACTAATTAATGGGACAAAATGAATTTAATACTAATGAAATTAACCAAAGATTTATATAATAGGTCATACATAAATAATTTGCGTGCCTTGACGATTTCTAATATATTCCGACTTCCATAGGCGAGGTGTCATTCTTCGTGGTTTTTTTCCATTTTCTTCTTTACCATTGAACTTTTCTTTGTCCATAGTTCGATAACTATGGTTCTTAGGCAGAAAGTGCCTATACTCATCAAACACTCCCTTTGCTAAACTCCTTGAACGACGAGATTTTATCCCAGGACCAAAAACTGGGCATGCAAATTTACCCTTTGTTTGAATACCTACAAGATATATGAATACATGTAGCGTCAAATTAGAGTTACAATTTAAAATAATGCATGATCTTTTCAAAAAAGATATATAATATTAAATCACAAAAATAAAGTAACAATATACCACAAAAATGTGCTAACCCGAGAGCATCATGAATTGTCCATGATAGTATTCCATGGAATTGAAATCATCTTTTCCCTATTGGTCTAGAGATGTCATACATAGTGACACCAACCCATAACTTCAACAACTCATCGATGAGAGGCTCAATATAGACGTTCATATCTTTAACTTGGTACCTACCTGATTGGTTCAACCTACTGCATGATTAATTATACTTGTCTAGATTTCGTGATATATAAAAGAAATAATTACCATGCACGAAACAAATAAATGAAATATTTTGTCATGCTTTAAAGAAAATAAAAGATAATTAAAAACCTAGAACAATCATTGCCAACATTTCATGCTCTCTCTTGATCGACATCCAAGGAGGAAGGTTATTGTTTATAACAAAAACATGCCACACTGAGTATGTAGAACGAAGCTCTCCAAATGGATTGACACCATCAATTGCCAATGAAATTCTAACATTACGAGGTTGTTCTTTAAAAATTGGCCACTTTTCTTCGATGTAGTTCAATGCAGAACCATCTGCAGGCATTCCAAGAACATCGTCTCAACTTTTGTTCTTTGCATGGAAATCCATAAACTGTGCTATACTTTGGCACTTGAACAACCACTGGAAATGTGGAATTATCGGAATATAATGAAGAACTTTGAGAGACACCTTCTTTGACGCTTTATCGGTTCGATATCTACTTATTTGACATTGTGGGAATTCATTTTATAATGCATATTGTCCATAATATATGATATGATCATTAGGACATGCATCAATATCCTGATAGTCCATTTCAATTTCTTTCATAATCACAGATATTTTTTGATATGTGCGTGGAAAAATATTCGACGTCGGTAATAGAACATCACCTAACAATATACAAAATTCTAAAAAATAAGTCAATGTAAACAATATTTATCATCAATATATCATCCAATTTACTAATTTACAAATTAGAAAACAATAGCAATATAGGAAAAAATTGAACCTTTTAAGTATTTGTGAACATGCAGGCATAAATAATTAACAAATTAAATACCTTAGTATCTATGTGAGACATGTTATTGATAAACCATTCAAAACCTTCAGGTTCACCAACAACAATATTGCAGATAAAAGATTTGTTTTTGAGCCTTCATAAAGAGTTTGACGTGACTTCTCGAGTAGAGGATCAACATCATGACTATCATCCTGGTTGTCTTCATCCATTGGAGAAAATGTGTCTTGGATCAATATATGTATCTCATCTTCATGATTTGAATCACTAACATTATCTCCATCCATATCATCATTAATAACTTGATCAACAGCTTCAATATTCTGATCTCGAAGTTCATCTCCATGTAAAGTAGTATTTCTGCTAGTACTTGGCAAATAACTCTATGGAGGTCGACACTTTGGGGGCATTGTCTATATATTTAAAAACAACATATAAAAGTTAGTGTGTATAGAAAATATAAAAATCCTGATAAGAAATAAAATTACTAAAATTCATGAGATACTGATTATTACAGAGAATACATTAAATATTGAATCCTCTTACCAAGGGACAATATTCATAACCCCCTTCGGTGTGCCCCTTCTCCCTGCAATGTTTTTGGGTTGTTGTTATTAAAAGTCTTCTATTTTGCAAGCCTCTGCAATCATAGCAAGGGAAATAACATTTTCCATCGCCCCTCACCTCTAATGTCGCTCTTAACCGAGCAAGCTTCCTGTCATTTTTGTTCATTGTGACAAATCCTTGTCCTGACAAGTAATTGTCTTACCTACACCATACCAAACATTAAGTTGTCAATTTTTTATATTTTGGCTACTCCTTTCGATTATGATATGTTTATTTGTAGTGACCTACATCTTTATAATAAGGTCAACGTCTTTATAATAAGGTGATCATATGTGTAGAGGATCAACATCATGACGACATAGATAACATCTTTATAATAAGGTCATATGTGTACAAATGTTTTCTTTATATAATAATGACATATATACCTAACATAAGTTTAAGGTTAGTTTTTATGTATCTTATTAGTCCCTGCTAAAGCAAGGAATATAACATTTTCTCTGTTGTCCATATGTACACACCCGATCACGTCAACCACAACATTTAGCCTCGGGTTTTGTTTTTCATGCTTAAATAATGGCAATTCTCGTACTTTGTTTTGCAAAATGTACAAACCCAATCACATCAACCACAATATTTAGTCTTGGGTTTTGTTTTGCATGCTTAAATAATGGATTATCTTTCGTACATTAATAATTATATGTAATATAAACAAGCTATCTTGTCACTAATGCCAACCTACCGATTATTTATTACAATATGTTGAGGATAGAAAAGAATTTATGTGGGAGAGGGAAATGTTATTAATATTTCTCTTAATTTATGTGAGGAAAAGGGAAATGTTATTAATATTTCTCTTAATTTATATGCGAAAGAGGGAAATGTTGAAGATAGCAAAGAATTTATGCGAAAGAGGGAAATGTTACAATATATTAATTGCAGCTATTACCCTTGTTGTTATAAATATGATTTTCCTCCCTATCTTATATATACCATAACTCATCATTTATCAATATAACAATCAACTTCAATATTTTATTCATGAAGATTTATTCCTTCATTTAATTGAATTAGTAAGTGCTAGCTACCAACCATTAGGTGTGCAAGTATCCCAACCATTATTGTCACTGTTATATTATTTCCAATTTATGCAAGTGTGATCCCTTTTGGGTACTAGGGATGTAACAAGTGGTATCAAAGCTTCAATCAAGATTTGTTGGTGTTTTTTTGTCAGGTCTTAAAAAATAAAAGAGAGAAGAAAATGACAATCAATTACTATCATTTCACTGATCAGGGTTGAGTTTCAAGAGCAATTCCATATCTTTATCAATGAAAAGAGAGAGAGATTATAGCTACAATTGAAGGGAAAGGGTATGTGGATTCCATAAACCTAGAATATTATGGAATCCACATACCCTTTTCCATAGAATATACTAACTAGATCCAAAAACCAAAGACATAAAATATGGTACTACACATATTATAATATATTATCAAGGAAAAAACAAGCTAAATAAAATTTGGACATTTGAAAAAAAATTTACAAGTTAAATGAGTACATCAATAAAAAATAACATACTAACCTTGCAAGTTCAAAATCCGAGCTATGTAGATAGAGAATTGGATTTGTTCAACCGTTGGGTGACGGAAAAAATAAACTGCTCAAACAAAAGCCAAGAACAATGTCGCAACTATAACAATTGTGTCACAAAGTCTCTTAAATTCACGTATATATAGATAAAATAGTCAACTAGCTGTTAACACCGACCAATGAGATAGGCAAAATTTGCCTCGCTATTGCCACGAAAGTTAGTTGCTATAGCGACAAAAATCCAGACTAGATTTAAATAAGATTTTCGTCGATATTGCGACGAACTTTCATGGCAATATCGACGAAAATCCCGCGTTGTTTAAAAAAAATATGAAACTAGTTGAAGCGTGGAATAATCCACCCATATGTAGTAGTGATTAATATTCATTTCAAAATCAAAAGTTGTTAGGAACGTTTTAAGCTTTAAATTGAAAACCTGAATGGAAATCTGTGTTGGTCGTTGCATAACTAGTTGTAATACTCAATCTAAACTCAATGGTCCTATCAATTAAATTGTATTGTCAAAACTTAGAAATGGGTCGAGTCCCTGCGTAATTTAACTACAAATTCAAGAATAGGGGTGTCTAGTCTCTGCACAATTTATATATAATATGAAGTCAGAATTTCTCAAGGACGTCGAAAGCATTTATTGCAAGTTTCAGTGCTATGATTTGTAATGAGTACCATACTTTTATATAGATTGAAGATCTGGAGTCTATAATGAATGTAGTGACACGGTGGTAATTTTATGCATTGCGCAACTAAGTTGGTATGGTCACTACATAATTTATTTGTAAATTATACACCGATATTGTAGGGACGTGGTAACATTAAATTGCTTTCTAAGTTGAATTTTCTTATCTCATTATTATGATAGTGTATTCATACACTTCCACCGAGTGTAGAACTTACACTTAAACGATTCAAATCAAGGTTTATTAGTTTTAATAAACTAGAAGTACACATAGAGTAAATAAAGAACTTAGATTTATGTATATGTTGAAGGCCACGTCGCATTGTGATATTTTTTTTTCTTTTTTTTTTAATTTACAGAAACGGTTATGGATTAAATTAAAAAATAGTGGTAACCACTGGCACAGATACATCAATGATTTATTGCCTTGTCCATAGAAAATAAATCAAAATGACACAGAATACTTCTATCTCCAGTCCTATCAATCAGATCAACAAAGCTAGATCCATGACCAAAATTTGGGCAGAGACAAGTTGTCCAACAACCCCTCGCATGTTGCCACCTACCATATCGTACTCGCCTTGCATTTTATCCATCCTCATAGAGTCCCTTGACTTATGTGGAGAGCACCTTCCTAATAAACCCAAGGTTCTATGGGATATTAAAATGTTGGGCATTTCAATTTATACACAAGGTTCCTTTTCTCAAACAGGCAACAACATTAGCTACTTTATCTACTTCTCCATTTAGTTCCCGAAGAATGTGAAAGAATTTGATTTTGTGAAAAGAAGGGAGTAAATTCATGATTTTTCGTATTAGGTGTCGGAGCCTCATGTTATGGGGGAGGGCATGGATGTTTAAATCCTGAATGATCACCCAATAATCTCCAAAAATGATAGCCTCTTTAAATTTCATATCCAAAACTTTATAGAGTCCTTTCCATAATGCAAGAGCTTTAGTGCTATTGTTAGTATCGTATTGAAATCCCCAAGAGAGAGTAAATTCAGTTATTTCATCAGGGATTAGAATAACCCCTCCCCCTCCTGTCTCCCATGGATTCCCTTTAGAATATCCATCAAAAAACAAAGTTTGTTGATCAAGTGCCTTCCTCCAAATTGAAAAGATAACTGGGTCCATAAATATTTCCCAATGATCTAACTGAGATGAGCTAGCGGAAACAGATCCAAGGGCCTTTGGGATTAGACTCAACATCCAATCTTATTCATTAAGAGGGACTAAAGATTTATTCTTGGTAAGACGAAGAGAGTGAAGAAATTCTCCCAACAGAGCCTTAGCTCTGACTACCACCTAAGAAGGAGTGGATAGTTTTTCTCTCAAGAGGTGAGCGTTTTTTGTTCCAACCAAAGCTTCCAGAAAATAAGTTTCAAAAGAGTCAGCCAACAAATTTTAATCATGTATTTTTTGTGAAGGGTGAATGGGAAAAATTTATCCTAGTTGTTGAGGAGTATTGATATTTCATCTGGGAGAGTTACTTGATTCGACCAAGGAAAGAGAGCTAAATTCCAGACCTCTTTTGCAAAAGGGACAACTTAGCATAAGGTGATTTATGGATCCTTCCTATAAACAATAGAGAGGACATCATGCAAGACCTTCCCAAACCTTTTTTAAAGGTGATATCCTATAAGAATATTGTTGTGGGCCATATTACACATAAAAATTTCTACTTTTGGTAGAGTTTTGGATTTCTATATACCTTTCCAAAGAGTAGGGTTGGGAGGAATATTAGGAATTTCTTTAAACTATTTATAACCCTGAGCCGTGGTGTAATTTCTAGAGTGAGCACCCCAACCGTGAGATTCCTTTGTATCAGATGTGATAGGGGATTTACCTTGAAGAAAGGAGAGCAACAAGAGTTCTTCATTGTGTAAGTAGGTTGGGAAATTCAATATACTCCACTTTTTCTAGGTTCTAATTTCATCCTTATTCCAAATTGAGATACCCCATAACATGGTTAAAATTTGGGAGTGAAGCCACCATTTAAGATTGGAGGTTGTCGACAAGGTGTCTAGAGGTGGATCCCCGAGAATAGAATCCTCCCAAATGAGAATGTTTTTCCCATTCCTAGGAATCCAAGTTAGATCAGGCTTGAAGAAGGAGAGAGATTTTTGGCATATTATGAAAATTGGAGATCCCTTTGAAGCTTTTGGAGTTGTATCAAGACATTTTTTCCTTGCCCCTAAGAATTATTTTTTCCAAAGAACTTGTTTACTCCAACTTAATTTTCTTGTGACCAAATTCCAGAGAATTTTAGCAGCAAGAGCTAGATTTTGAGTCTTGAGATATCGTATATGGATTCCCCCTTCTAAAAGTTGCTTAGTAATTTCCCCCCAATTGACCAACGGAAGGTTCTTTTCATTGTTTTTCCCACCTTTCCATAGAAAACGTCTAAGAAGAGTCTCAATCTTGGAGATGAATCCAACTAGTGCAAGTAAAATGGAGCTTTGGTAGATTGGAATACTGGAGAGAACCGATTTAATAAGAACTAGTTTCCCAGCCAGAATTAGCCAAGAAGCACCCCACGAGTTAATTCAAGTCTTTAATTTATCAATCAGAGGAAGCCAATGAACTGATTTTTGGGTGGATGTGAAAATGGGTATCCCTAAATATTTAAAATAATCCCATTGAGTTCTTCCTTCGATTTCTATAATTCTTGATATTTCCACCATTTCCCTTGGGGAGCAATTCCATCCAAAAATTTGGCTTTTTCTATAATTGGTTTTCCTTCACTATGCCTCCTTGTAAATTTCTAACTCATGTTTGAATATTTTGTCTATAAGAATGTTATATCCTCCCAAGAGAAGTGTATCATCGAAAAATTGGGAAAGATTTATTTCTTTAGCTCTTATTGTCATTCTGAGACCCAATAAATCCTTATGAAGACGACATTGTTCCAATTGAAAGCTGAGCACCAAGGCCTGGATAGCATATAGAAGAGGCGAAAGAGGAAAACTTTGTCTAAGCCCCCTAGATGCTTCAAATAAATCTATAGCATGTTCATTGAACAACGGGGCTATCCAAGGGGATCCAATACAGGATTTCACCCAATTGATAAATTCAAGGGCGAAGACAAATCAGAGCATTACCTTAAAAAGGAAATTGTGCCGAACTCTATCAAAAGCATTAGCCAAATCTAATTTAACAATCATACCTTTTTCATCCCGAAGAATACTGGTGTGGATGGCTTCCTAGACTAAAATGATGTTATCAAGGATCTTCCTACCTTTGATGAATCCACCTTGATTTTCTAGAATGATTGTTGGTAGGATTCCTTTGATTTGATTGGCTATTACTTTTGTAATGATTTTGTAACCAATATTGCAGAGAGAAATTGGCTGGAATTGGTCAAAGGAGGTGGCACCTTTCTCTTTAGGAATGGGGGCAAGGAAGGATGAGTTGGTGTTCCCTTTGATCTTATTGCAAGTCTGGGATTTCAGAACCATTCTAGGAAGATATTTTTTAACTGTTTGCCAACAGGCTTTGAGGAATCTGGCTGTGAAACCATCGAGACCGGGATCTTTGTCGGGTTCCATTTCGTTTAAATAATTTTTAATTTCTTTTCAGGTGACCAAAGTAGTGAGAAGTTGGTTGGAATTTCGTTGAATTTTAGAGGGAACCAAATTTAAAATATGTATGTAGTTTTCATTCTGGAGATGAGACTCCTTTGTATATATTTCTTTGAAGTGGTTATGAGAAGCTTGTTTGATTCCTTCAAAGTCAGTGATGATTTGGTATTGAATATGGATTCCCTTTATAGAGTTAAATTGTTTCTGAGCTTAAAATTGCTTATGAAAATAAGTGGTGTTCTTATCACCTTCTTTTAACCAAAGGCTTATGGATTTTTCCCTCCAATAATCCTCTTCCAATTTGCATGCAAATTGAAGGGTGTTCTAAAGAGTTGCTTCCTGTTCCAAATTTTCGGGAGTAATATGACCTTCTTCCATATTTAGTGGATGCCTTTCCAAATATTGTTGAGATACCAATCTCTGATTAAGAGGATATTTCATGGTTCTAACCCAATCTTTGAGAGCTCTTTTGAGCCTACAAAGATTTTCTTCCCAGACAAATAAATGGGATATAGAAATCAGATTCTTCCACACATTGAACACCAAATCTTGGAAACCTCCTTGTTGAATCCAAGAGGGGATAAATCGGAAGGGGATAGGTCCCAGATTTGTATCTTTGGAGAGTTCAAGAAGAATTGGTTTATGGACAGAGGAATTGAAGGGGAGGATTTTAGAGACAATGTTAATGTAATGAACCTCCCATTTCGTTACGACAACAAGCCTCACATAACAAGTGCAATTTTTATTTTTTTTGTGAGTGTGTGTGTAGGGAGGTAATAATGACATTATAATCAACATTGAAACACGCCGATGAACACAACACATGAAACTCACACAAAAAAAACATAAAGACCTAACATAAAAGCACATCAAGCACTTGGAAGCAATGTACGACATTCAACCGATGAAGACTAAGAATGACTACCCGCCCGTCCTACCCTGCAATGGTTAGGACCTCCAGGACACATAAGCAACGCTCAAGCCCAGGATCCCATCGATTTTGACCATTTAAGGTCTCAAGGCTCGCGACTATTCTGAGGAACAAGGAGGTGTCTACATCCTGCCTGACACAAGTAGACCAAGCCTACTAAGCTAAGGACAATCATCCTAACAACCCCACGCACCCAAAATTAATTATGATAGTAACTAGAACCCTTACAGTGAGCAACCAAGCACATTAAATGTTTACAAAACCAAGTACAAACATTAATTAAAATGAACAACACCACCCTCAATGGGAAGCACAAGCTAAAAATGACTTTGTCAACAACCCAACCATTAATCCAGGCTAAAAGGTCAATATCTATGATTTAAATTGGCGTTAATTGCAGGTCAATTAACCAGTCTAAGTTCCATTAGTCAACGAGTTACCAACCAAACTTAACATGAATTACAACTCAAATTAGAGTGTCTGAGTTACCAATTAGGTGATATCTATAAATCCAACTAACATCAATTACATATCTAAATTAGCAAGTCTAAAATTTGCAATCTAGTCTTACTCACCATACAAATTTTAATATTTATTACAACCTAAATGGACAATTCTATATTAATCTGAATCCCCATCTGACTAACCATAAACTTGAATAACAACATTAACATTCTTTAAGTAGAATGCTACCATTAGCACTTATAAGAAATTAAATCTCAACATGTAGTCTAGCTATATTGATCGAACTAACAATGCTAGCGGTCTACTATCATAGAGAAGGGAAATACTAACTATTAACAGTGTTGTAGCAATTTAACAAGGTGATTATCATAGCAGTTACATGAAAATTAATATAGCATTAACAAGATAGTTTACATGATTGTTTTCATAATAAGTAATATAGCAATAACAAGGCATTTAACATTCTAGTTAACATACAATTAACATAACATTAACAAGGCAATTTGTATGAATGTTAACATAACCATTCATAGCGCAATAACCAGACAATTTATATAACTGTTAACTATTTAACTCGCTGTGCAATTTAATCAATAGAAGGAATCTGCTGACCAATAACATTGTTGTAGCAATTGTTCTGGCAATTAATAAGGCAAAAATATAGCATTTCATATGGCAATTAACATGGCCTTTAACAGAAAAAGGAGGCTGCTAACCATTAACATTGTTGCAACAATTATTCTAGTAATTAATAAGGCAACAAAATAGCATTTATTATTGTAGTTGACATGATAATCAACATGGCCATAACTTTGTTGTGGTAATTAAAGCTTGGTAGAGAGAACGTTGTGTATGCGTTCAATGTGAAGGAGGATAAAAGGGACAAACAAAACTACAGAAGGACCAACTCATGGTCATTCAAAAACAACTCAAGCAATGATTAAGGCAAGTCGTGGTCAATTAAGATGACAACACAGTCAATTTCTAATTATCAAAAACGTGGTCACTCTAGGGGTCACTCCAAAAAGTAAAGTTGTGATTTAAATGGATAAAATCATCGGTGATTTCTACAGCAACACAGTCAATTTCAGATTATCAAAAACGTGGTCATTCCGGCAAGTAAAGTTGTGAATTAAATGGATAAAATCATGGATGATTTCTACAGCAACACAATCAACTTCTGATTATCAAAAACGTGGTCATTTGGGAAAGTAAAGTTGTGATTTAAATGGATAAAATTGTGGGTGATTTTAGCATGCAACACAGTCCGTTTTTAATTTCCAAATCGTGGTCTTTCACAGCAGTAAATTTGATGAATTGAAAAGAAAAAACATGGGCATTAAAAGGAATCAAATGGAAGAAAAATTTTAAAGCAAAACACAGTCTTCATCAGGTGCAAAATCGCCCCAAAGGTAAAACGAAATGCAAACAAGAATAATTCCTCTTTTCCATCGCCAGCATACAAAATAAAAATGTAGACTAGAAATCATTTCGTTTTTCATTTCCAGAATACCCATTGTAAAATGCAGAGATGAATGCATTTCATTTTTCATTGCCAGAATACCCAATGTAAAATGCAGAGATGAATTAATTATGTTTCTCATTGCTAGAATACCCAAAATAAAATGCAGACCAGAAATCATTTTGTTTTTCCTTGCCAAAATACCCAATGTAAAATGCAGAGATGAATTCATTTCGTTTTTCATTGCCAGAATACCCAATGTAAAATGCAGAGATGAATTCATTCTATTTCTCATTGCCAGAATACCCAAAATAAAATGTAGATAACAATAGGAGAATGCAAGGATCCAATGGGAAAGGTCATGGAATGATTGCAGGGATTCTATCAGTCAACGCATAGAGAAAAACAACCAGGACACAAGATAATCCACACGCAGAGGTCGTTGTCGGATGGCGGAATCAACAATCAGCTAGGGACAAACATCAAGGGTAGCCGGCTAACCGGTTCGTCCTTTGCTCATCATCCTCACACAGAAAAGTAGGGCGTTGAGTTCCATAGGTCTTTTAACGCTAAGGCGACAACCGTAGATCAGGCTCCTAGACGACTTCTCAGGTGAGGACTGGTGAGCTAGGGATGAAGGCTAAACAACCACAAAGGTCACAATCAACACAGCAAGGTGGTCAAGACATGCAGGAAAATGAAGGCCATGGGATTCAACAAACATTGAGCTAGGCTAAGGAAAGTTTCAGTGATCAATTTAAAAAAAAACATCAGTTTACTTCTCCATTAAATAAGCAGATCCAAGCATAATTCCTAATACATTCTACCATACAAAAATGAAGAGAGCGTATTGTTTCCTGATCACCCGCTTTGAATGATGTCCCGCGTGCTTCGTGCAACTCCCACTCACCAACTGTCGAGACTTCACTGGTACCTCCCAGCCAATGTTAGGGGTACTCTTCTTCCCCCTTAGCCCCCCGAGCTACAAAGGGGCCACACACTCACTATCTAGAGATTTCGACTAGCTCCCAGCTCGCCTCACAAGGTTGAGATACCACTCCTCACCGAGTTGGGTATCCCAACTCCCATAGGTTAATTCAGTCAAGAACATATTTCTGCAGTGTAATGTTACGCAAACAGAAGAGATCCAACCTCCATCTCCTCCCTTTATTTTATAGAGTTTTGTGGTTCCTTACTTTCCAAAAATCTTGTTTAGTTAAGTTTTTAAAATTTAATTCCTAAAAATTCCTCCCTGTAGAAGTGTCAACCTTCCCCTTCATTCCTCCATAAATTAATTTCTTTAATTAATTAATTATCTTTATTTCCCTCACCCACCTAGAGTTATTCCTAGAATCACTCCTAGGTGCCCCCAAATTCTCTTACAGGTTTTAATGACTTTCCCCACCATTAAATTGCTAGTTCAGTTTAAATTAGAAATCTCTTAAATGGTAGATACTTTACTAAGTTTGACTTTTCACTTTTTCCCTTATGTTCCCTTTTTCTCTTTTTATGTTTACATCTTTTCCTAGTTTCATAATATTATAGATTTTCCCTCTTTCCCCTTTTTAATTAGAACTCAAAAAGGCAGGTGTGGAAATTAACCTTTTTTCCCTTTTCTCATTTAATTAGTATATTTTAAATTATCAAAAAGATAAAACAATTAATTCCTTCTTTTTCTTTTTTTAATATTATTCCAATAGATTTTTTTTTTTTCTTGAATAAATTAAATTTCTTAATTCCTCCGTGTTACAAGATTTAACGAAGAGCATACTCTTTATTTATTTTGTTTTTAAAATATTATATATATATATATATATATATCAAAATTCTTTTAATAAAAAGGATAAAATTTTACCACTAGCATGATTTAGACCTAGACCTTAATTTTCGTGATGGGCAACATTTTATTAGGGAAAAAGTTTTTTTTAAATTCTTATCACATTGTTCATCCTAAGGCCATCTAGGTTCATTCATTTATCAAAACAATGCGACGTGCCCTTCAGGACGCACTAGGTGCTCCAAGGGTGCCACTTGCCTCATTTGTTCCCTTGTGCAACATGCCCTTTAGGATGCCTTACGTGCTCCAAGGGTGCCACTCGCCTCTTACCATTTTTCTTTCACGACATGCCCTTCAGGATGCACCACGTGCTCCAAGGGTGTCACTCACATCTTGACTGACTTGGTAGACATCAAAAACCCCTAGAGTCAATACTTCGTTAGGTGAACTTGTGGGAGACTAAGGGCCTCTAAGGAATAAGGCCCCCGCCTTATTGCGCACCCCTTAGAATCATCATGAGAGACTATTGCAGTCTGCCCTCACGGCATCGTGGGTCCTCTCAAACTAGGTAAACGTTAACCTACAGTTCAAGTCACGACGGGAGTGCTAGTAGGTTGTGGCAGAGTTGTTGTCCACACCTCTCCCTCAACATCTCTGGTAGTCATGCGTGACCCCTTTACTTCACATCTGAGTCTGGGAAACAAGCTATCATCAGCCTACATCATCAATGAATCATGTCAGAATATATCCATATCATATCATCTAATCAGAAGCACTAAAATCACAGTAAAACAATCAAACCCCAATGGTACACTCCCCGAATCGATCTGGTGTCCAAGGGGTTCCATCGATTGCTCGACATCCTCAAGGTCCATAATCCTGCACACTCAGTAAAACCAAGTCAATATCACCTGTCTATGTCGAGGCGGTAAAACAACATCTCATCAATCCATATGCCTCATAATCACAATCAAATGTTTTAATAGCATAATAATCTGGATCACTTGCGAGCAAGTGTCCTCAAATAATAAGTTCGCTCAGTGTGCTAGAGCGGGATGTTACATACACCCCCTCTTGGTCCAAACTTCATTCTGAAGTTTCACAGTATATATGCTGAAATAAAGTGTATCACAATATCATATGTCTATCTATCAAACAAAAATGGAAACTACTGGCGCATATCATATGTGTCCTCCCAGGTTGCCGAGTGAGGACTATAATTGTCCCACTGGACCTTGACCTTCTCTATCGTTCGATGTCATAGCTGTCGAGTGTGATGATCCAATATGCGGATCGACTTAGCTATGAGAGCCCCCTCATCCGATAACTGCAAGGAACTCATGTCAATAACATGCGTAGGATCACTAATATAATGTCTCAAAACAGATACATGAAAAACATCGTGCATACGCCTCAAAGAATTAGGCAAGGCTAGTCAGTAGGCCACGGGCCCCTTTCTCTCCACAATCTCGAAAGGTCCCACGAACCTAGGAGAGAGTTTATCTCCCTTTCCAAACTTGATGAACTCTTATGTGGTTTAACCTGCAAGAAGACTCGAGCATCGACCTCGTAACTATGGTCGACACGGTGCACATCAGCATAACTCTTCTATCGATCCTGTGCTTCTTTAATCGTTTGTCTTATTGTTTGCATTTTCTCTTCCATTTATTGGATCGCTTCCAGTCCCACCAAGACCCTATCCTCAAGTCGATCCCAACTCAAAGGCATTTGACATGGCCGCCCATAAAGAAACTCGAAAGGCGCCATCTTAATGGTTCTTTGGTAAATGTTGTTGTAAGCGAACTCCACTAGTGGCAAGAATTCTTCCCAATGCTTTTTTTGGTCCATCACGTACATGCGCAACATTTCCTCCAAGGTATGGTTCGTTCATTCAGTCTTCCCATCATTCTTCGGGTGATACGCAATACTAAAGTTAAGTTGGGTTCCCAAGGCCTCTTGGAAACTTGTCCAAAATCATTCAGTAACACCGATCCTCGATCGGATATAATCCTCTTAGGCATGCCATGCAGCCTCACAATCTCACTGATGAAAAATCTAGCTATGTCAGGTGCCTGATACGTTGTACACACAAGAATAAAGTCTGCACTCTTCGTCAGAGTGTCCACTACTATGAAAATCGAGTCATGTCTCCTTACTGTTAGTGGAAATCCAACAATAAAATCCATTGAAATAACCACCCATTTCGATTCTGGAATAGCATGTGGTTGTAGTAATCCTGTTGTGTGTCTATGTTCAGCCTTTACCTGTTGACATTCTAGACATCTGGCCACATAGTTGACTATGTCTACCTTCATTCCCTTCCAGAAGAATAAGGGTTTAAGGTCTGCCCTCATCTTTGTGACTCCCAGATGATCCATGTAAACTGCTCTATGAGCCTCGCTCAGGATCAACATCCTCAACTCGTCATTCGATGGTACATAGATCCAATTTTTAAACCTCAATAAACCATCTCTATCAAACGAAAATCCTTCAAATCGTGGTACCATCATTGTGTTTTGTCTGATAAAACCCTCGACCTCTTTGTACTAGTCATCATCACGCTGTAAAGTTAGAATCTTTTCACGTAGATTCGTCTGAAGAGGCAGCACCAAAAATATGTGCGATCTTTGACTCAATGCATCCACCACTCGGTTCACTATTCCTTTTATGTAATTAATCTCGAAGTCATACTCGCTAAGAAATTTTGACCAACGTCATTGTCGCGTATTCAGGTTGCTTTGCGTAAATATGTGTTGTAGTCCACAGTGGTCAGTATTTAGATGAAATTTTCATCCAATAAGGAAGTGTCTCCAAACTTTCAAGAAATATACGATGGCTAACAACTCCAAATCATGTGTCGCATAGTTCTCCTCATGCCTTCTGAGTTTCCTCAAAATGTAAGCGATCACTCATCTGTCATGCATCAAGACTCCACCTAAGCCTTCCTTGGATGCGTTAGTGCATACCAAGAAGTCTGCGTCCATGTCAGGGACCTTTAGTATCGGTGTTGTTGTCAACAACTCCTTGAGCCTCTGAAATTCTTCCATGCATTTATCGGTCCAAACAAACTTCTTTCTCTTCTTCTGCAACTCCATGATTGGATTTGATATCTTAGAAAATCCCTCGACGAACCGTCGATAGTATCCTGCTAAACCCATGAAGCTATGCACTTCCGGGACATTCGTCGGCGTAGGCCATTCCATAATAGCCTTGACCTTGGCTGGATCCACGGTGATGCCTTCGCCTGAGATGACATGCCCTAAGCAGTGAATATTCGATTGATAAAAAGAGAATTTGGACAATTTCCCATACAGTTTTTTCTCTCGCAAACACTGTAGTACCAAGCGCAAGTGCTCATCATGCTCCTTTTTTGTCCGAGAGTAGATCAAAATATTGTCAATGAATATTTGGATTAACTTGTCCAAGTACTCGTGGAACACCCCATTCATCAAACTCATAAATACCCCTGGGGAATTTATTAGTCCAAACGATAAAATAGTAAACTCATAATGTCCAAACCCCGTCTTAAAGGTAGTCTTAGGGACGTCATCTTCCTTAATATGTAAATGGTGGTATCCTGATCGCAAGTTGATCTTTGACAACACCATTGCACCCTTCATTTGATCGAATAGATCATCAATTCTTGACAACGGATATTAATTCTTGATTGTGGCCTTGTTCAGTTGAAGGTAGTCAATGTAGAGCCTCCACGACCCATCCTTCTTTCGTATGAAAATAACAGGTGCACCCCACAGTGACACACTAGGACGTATCAGTCCCATGTCCAACAACTCCTTTAGTTACATTTTCAACTCTTGTAACTCTGGGGTCAACATCCGATAAGGCGTTCTCTCTATCAGTTCAGTTCCCAGTTTTAGGTCTATAGTGAACTCCAATTCCCTATCCAGCGGCATCCCAGGTAACTCCTCCGAAAATACGACCGCAAACTCTCTCACCACTGGAAGGTGTTCTAAACCTTCCGTTAATCCATTTTTGTTTAACGCAAGGATCGCATAAAGCTTGCACCCCTTGTGCATGGTCTTTCGTAGCTATAAGGAAGAGATGAACCTCAGGGAAACTCCCCGTTTTCATCCTACAATCACATGTCTTTGTCCCTCATCATCGACCAAGCTCAACCGTTTCATCTTACAATTGAGTATCACCTCATGCGATTCCAACCAGTCCATACCAATTACGACATCATAAAATCCTAATATCGTGACGTACAAGTTGGCCCTTGTGACAAACTCTCCCAGGTTAAGGGTATAGCCCGTAAACTTTCCTCCAACCTTCTGTTTGGCTCCTGAATCCATCTCTACGAAGCTAAACTCGTCCTGTATGAATGCCTTTACCTTAATCCTTTTTAGTGCTACACCAGAAATGAAACTCTCGCTAGCACTGGGATCTATCAAAATACTAAGGGTCTGATCAGTGACGGTACCTATCATCTCAAGCACAGTTGACTGATGCTCTATCTGGAGGTTATTCACCACTGCATGAATCTGATAGGCCTTTCCCATATCTCCCATGGTAGTGGGTCCAGTTGATCCAAACACTCTATTCCTCTCCATAGGGTAGTCGTGCTGGTAGTGTGGCTCCCCACACGTCCAACACCCCTTCTTTGGCCCAGTAGTCATGGTACCCAAAGTAGAAGATGATGGCCCACCAGCTCGGAATCCTGGTCTGTTCCACTGAACAAGCCTAAACTGTTGCTACTGTGGTCGACGCTGCTGCTGATGATGTGGTCCCTGATAAGGTGTTCGCTGCTGAGGCATCGGTCGTCGAGGTGTAGTGAAAGTGGATCCCCTCTAGAAACCATGATATCTCGACATATGTCTGGCTCATGTCTGATGTTGTTGTGCTCCAGATGACACCTTCCCTACTGGTCTCGCTGGAGTCTTGGTCTGACCCCCGCTGATAAGCTCCTCCTCTGCTATGAGGGCCTTCTGGATGACATCATGCAAGGTTTGAGGCATCAAAATCCTGACCTTTTCATGTATGATGTCGTTAAGGCCAAACATGAACCTGTTGACCTTAAGTTTCTCACTATTAAGGTGTGAAGCATACTGGAGCAGCTCCATAAAATAGGCCTCGTACTCGAGCACCGTACGATGGCCCTGTCGTAAGGCGTTGAACTCATTGAGCTGATGCTCAATGAATTCCTCTTATAGGTACCTCTCTCAGAACCATTCCTCGAACAGTTCCCATGACACATCTTCGACGTCCATGTTCAGCTACAGTAGGAGCGTCTTCCCCCATAGAAGAGCGCTCCCCTTCAGTTGAAAGACCACCATGCGGACCTTCATGTTGGAGGTATAATCATGAAGTGCAAAGCACATTGCCATGTTCTCCAACCATGCCTCGGCAGCTACGCCATCTAGGGCACCAAAGAACTCGAGAAATTTTACCTTCTCGAGTTCACGGTGAACGCTACCAGTACCGACGGGAGCACATGGTGGAACCTCAGCGTGTTCCGATGCCCTAGCCTCATCTCTGTCCAAACGGATGATCAGTGCCTCAGACATGTGCTGAAAAAATTTCATCATTCTGACCACATCACCAACTTCTATCTGCTCCTGTCCGACAACCTGCTCGTCTCCCTGGGGGTTAGATCCCTCAGGCGTGGATGCTACTAGAGGCGTCGTGCCTCCTCCCCTAGCACCCTATCATCTGCGTCCACGGTATCCTCTAACCATGATTACCTGCACGGATACAGGTCAACTCAATTAGTAACCTTATAATCAATCATATCAACGAAATCTGTAGCGATCCCAACTCGCGGGTTGAACCCGCTCTAATACCACATGTAACGAACCTCCCATTTTGTTACGACAACAAGCCTCACATAACAAGTGCAATTTTTTTTTTTTGAGCGTGTGTGTAGGAAGGTATCAATGACATTATACTCAACATTGCAACACGATGACGAACACAACGCATGCAACTCACACAACAACAACATAACGACCTAACATAAAATCACATCAAGCACCTAGAAGCAATGTATGACATTCAATTGACGAAGACTAAGAATGAATACCCGGTCGTCGTACCCTGCAATGGTTAGGACCTCCAAGAAACATAAGCAATGCTCAAGCCTAGGTTCCCATCGATTTTGACCATTTAAGGTCTCAAGGCTAGCAACTATTCTGAGGAACAAGGAGGTGTCTACATCCCACCCGACACAAGAAGACCAAGCCTACTAAGCTAAGGACATTCATCCTAACAACCCCACGAACCCAAAATTAATTACACAAGTAACTAGAACCCTTACAGTGAGAAACCAAGCACATTAAATGTTTACAAAACCAAGTACAAACATTAATTAAAATGAACAACAACACCCTCAATAGGAAGCGCAAGATAAAAACGACTTCGTCAACAACCCAACCATTAATCAAGGCTAAAAGGTCAATATCTATGATTTAAATTGACGTTAATTACAGATCAATTAACCAGTCTAAATTCCATTAGTCAATGAGTTACCAACCGAACTTAACATGAATTACGACTCAATTTAGCGTGCCTGAGTTACCAATTAGGAGATATCTATAAATCCAACTAACATCAATTACATATCTAAATTAGCAAGTCTAAAATTTGCAATCTAGTCTTACTCACCATACAAATTTTAATATTTATTACAACCTTAATGGGCAATTCTATATTAATCTGAATCCCCATCCAACTAGCCATAAACTTGAATAACAACATTAACATTCTTAAAGTGGAATGCTACCATTAGCATTTATTTCAAATTAAATCTCAACATGTAGTCTAGCTATATTGATCGAACTAACAATGCTAGCGGTCTACTATCATAGACAAGGGAACTGCTAAATATTAACAGTGTTGTAGAAATTTAACAAGGTGATTATCATAGCAGTTACATGACAATTAATATAGCATTAACAAGATAGTTTACATGACTGTTTTCATAATAAGTAATATAGAAATAACAAGGCATTTAACATTCTAGTTAACATACGATTAACATAACATTAACAAGGCAATCTGTATGACTGTTAACATAACCATTCATAGCGCAATAACCAGGCGATTTATATAACTATTAACTATTTAACTCGATGTGGCATTAAATTAATAGAAGGAATCTGCTAACCAATAACATTGTTGTAGCAATTGTTCTGGCAATTAATAAGGCAAAAATATAGCATTTCATATTGCAATTAACATGGCCTTTAACAGAAAAAGGAGGTTGCTAACCATTAACATTGTTGCAGCAATTATTCTAGTAATTAATAAGGCAACAAAATAGCATTTATTATTGTAGTTAACATGATAATCAACATGACCAGTAACATTGTTGTGGTAATTAAATCTTGGCGGAGAGAACGTTGGGTATGCGTTCAATGTGAAGGAGGATAAAAGGGACAAACAAAACTGCAGAAGGACCAACTCATGGTCAGTCAATAGAAACTCAAGCAATGATTAAGGCAAGTCGTGGTCAATTAAGACGACAACACAGTCAATTTCTAATTATCAAAAACATGGTCACTCCAACAAGTAAAGTTGTGATTTAAATGGATAAAATCGTGGGTGATTTCTACAACAACACAATCAACTTCTGATTATCAAAAATGTGGTCATTCCGGCAAGTAAAGTTGTGATTTAAATGGATAAAATCGTGGATGATTTCTACAAAAACATAGTCAACTTCTGATTATCAAAAACGTGGTCATTCCGGCAAGTAACGTTGTGATTTAAATGGATAAAATCGTGGGTGATTTCAGCATGCAACACAATCTGTTTTTAATTTCCAAATTGTGGTCTTTCACAGCAGAAAATTTGATGAATTGAAAAGAAAAAACGTGGGCATTAACAGGAATCAAATGGCAGAAAATTTTTAAAGCAAAACACAGTCTTCATCAAGGGAAAAATTGCCCCAAAGGTAAAACAAAATGCAGACAAGAATAATTCCTCTTTTCCATCACCATCATACAAAATAAAAATGCAGACCAGAAATCATTTCATTTTTCATTGCCAGAATACCCATTGTAAAATGCAGAGATGAATTCATTTTTTTTTTCATTGCCAGAATACCCAATGTAAAATGCAGAGATGAATTCATTTTGTTTCTCATTGCCAGAATACCCAAAATAAAATGCAGACCAGAAATCATTTCGTTTTTCCTTGCCAGAATACCAAATGTAAAAAGCAGAGATGAATTCATTTTGTTTTTCATTGCCAGAATACCCAATGTAAAATGTACAGATGAATTCATTCCATTTCTCATTTCCTGAATACCCAAAATAAAATGTAGACAACATTAGGAGAACGCAAGGATCCAATGGGAAAGGTCATGGAATGATTGCATGGGTTCTATCAGTCAAGGAATAGAGAAAACCAACTAGGACACAAGATAATCCACATGCAGAGGTCGTTGCTGGATGGCTGAATCAACAATCATCCAGGGACAAACATCAAGGGTAGTTGGCTAACCATTTTGTCCTTTGCTCATCATCCTCGCACAAAAAAGCAAGGCACTGAGATCCATAGGTCTTTTAACGCTAAGGCGATAACCGTAGATCAGGCTCCTGGACGACTGCTCAGGCGAGGACTGGTGAGCTAGGGATGAAGGCTAAACAACCACTATGGTCACAATCAACACAGCAAGGTGGTCAAGACATGTAGGAAAGCGAAGGCCATGGTAGTCAACAACCATCGAGCTAGGCTAAGGAAAGTTTCAGTCATCAGTATAAAAAAAAACATCAGTTTACTTCTCCATTAAATAAGCAGATCCAAGCATAAGTCCTAATACATTCTACCATACAAAAATGAAGAGAGCATACCTTTGCCTGATTTCCCGCTCTGAATGACATCCCGCGCGCTCCGTGCAACTCCTGCTCTCTGACCGTCGAGACTTCACCGATACCTCCCAGCCAATGCTAGGGGTACTCTTCTCCCCCTTTAGCCCCCCGAGTTGCAAAGGGGCCACACACTCACTATCCAGAGATTTCAACTAGCTCCCATCTCGCCTCGCAAGGCCGAGCTACCACTCCTCACCGAGCTAGGTATCCCAACTCCCACAAGTTAAGTCAGTCAAGAACATATTTCTACAGTGTAACATTACGCAAACAGAAGAGATCCAACCTCCATCTCCTCCCTTCATTATATAGAGTTTCATAGTTCCTTACTTTCCAAAAATCTTGTTTAGTTAATTTTTTAAAATTTAATTCCTAAAAATTCTTCCCCGTACAAGTGTCACCCTTCCCCTTCATTCCTCCATAAATTAATTAATTTAATTAATTAATTATCTTTAT
>ML782756.1:702210-714165 GCA_009831015.1 Picea engelmannii | reverse complement strand
ATTAGATATATTATTGTTCCTCAGAAGAGTCGCCAGTCTTGAAACCTTAAATAGTCAAAATCAATCAAATAAATCTTGGACTTGAGCGTTGATTATGTGTCTTGGAGGTACTAACCTTGCAGGGTAGGTTGGATGAGAATAGAATTTGTATACATTGATGTATTTTATTGTCACTTATCCCTTGTTCTAACCGTTGTTGTTGTTGTTGTTTTTTTTTAATTTACCACTATTCTACTCACTTATATTGATGTCATAATGGAGGGGTCATTACATTTGTGCTAAATACCTCCAACACATGTACAATTTTTATGCCTCAACAGATCTGATCTATGCAACAATTGCAAACAACAAAAACAGCTCAAGGGCTATGCCCTATCTCTCAAAACCATATCTCATACAAGATGTTTCCTCTATGTGAAATCTCTCACAACTAACCCTCAACCATACAAAAAAATATATGCCAATATGAACCATAAATACACCAACAATATACACTAGTATATCTTACTCAACAACAAGTGCTAAACCTCCGAGAGGGAATTCACCAAACTTCTCAAGACAAACCCTCAACTAATCACATAGATCCAACTCAAGACAAACACATTGACGTACCTCTTACAGATCTGTTTATGTAGGTGTGATTTTTTTTCCATGATTTTTTGTTGCAATTATGTTGCCATGGTTTTGAAGTCAAGATTCTATTTCTGTGGTTCTACTACTGCAATTTTGTTGCTGCAATTTTAATATCTCTTCAACAATGAAAGATTTGTCATCGCTTTGCTTCACTGCCTCAGATTTGCATAGCTTCAGATGTGACAATGAAAACCTACAAATAACCTTTCACAAATTATATTCAATGAAGTTCAATAGATAAAAGTGAGAGAGGCTTGTCCTTTCCTTTATACTCTTCATGTCTTCCTCTAGAAGTTTCCTTGCAACAACTTTACCCCTTTCTCCTTCTTCTAGGGTTAACCCATTAACCCACTTTTGTCCACTTTGACTAATCAACCTTTTTCCACTTATCTTAACCACTTTCCTTAAATAATCAATCCATAATTATTTGTGAAACTACATTACCAAAACCTACTTAACCCATTTTGATTAATCAAACTTTGTCCACTTAACTAAAACTTACTTAACCCATTTTGATTAATCAAACTTTGTCCACTTAACTAAAACTTACTTAACCCATTTTGATTAATCAAACTTTGTCCACTTAACGTTTGAATATCCAACTTCTCCATGAATTTCTAGGATATTATAGAATACTTGACTTCCTCTTTGATCTTCTAGTGACTTCTAGAGTATTCTATGAGGGTCCTCTAACTTCTCAAGGTCATATCTCCAAAACCATGAGGAACTGTGTGACGTACCATATATCACTGAAAATGGCATAACATGTACTTTCCATCTATCCACACATTACTTTCATCTAAACTGATATTCATATATTGATTCAATGATCAAACCTCTCTTACCTTTTTGCTACCAGAATTCGCTACCAGAATTCATCAAGTGTATCCATGTCAACTATTTACATCAACCAACATCAATGGAAACTAAAATAACCATAATAAAAATCATATAGATGATAATCAACCATCGAACACTTTCAACCATGTATCTGGGAATTTTCTAAGGTTTGACATCAATCTCTATGGGTTGACATCAATATATGATGGTTGACATCAATGACAACCAACTTTCCAACAACCTAAGCCAACTTTATGAAATTTTACATACTATAGCCTTATAAAAAGCCTAATAAAATACACTAGCTCTCCAAAACCCTATCTAGGGAAAATGATGAAAATCCTAGCTCAAACAAGGAGATCCTACAAGTATGACTCACACAAACTAGTCTTCTAAGGAAAGACATCTCCTCCTCCTCTTCTTCTTCTTCTTCTTCACCAAATACGATTTCATCTCAAAACACTAATCTCCAAATCTACAAGGCATGGAACCCTAACCGTAGACTTCAACATGCTCCAATAAAATGAAGAAACCCTACAACTGAGAGAGAGAGAGAGAGAGAGAGAATGACTAGTGGGCTCCTCCTAGTCAGATATCTACATAAGAGTGAATAAGAATTATAAGTACAACATGAGTGAGTGAAGGACTCTCTTTCCTCTATGTATCTGCGAGGTAAGAAGGTCAACAATACAATGTGGGCTAATGCCCTTACAAGAACCCTATAATGATAACATGTAGGCTCCAGAGAAAACTTTAGAGGCTAAAGTTTGGTAATGAACTAATTTTCCTTGTTTTTTTTCCAAAATGTTATTCATCAATTTCTATATTTTTATAAAATGATTTGCGTAAATTCTATAGGGTAAAAGTATTTTACTAGCTATATTGTCAAAATTTTATAGAAACCATATAAAATCCTTATATTTGTAATTTTTTATAAAAATATCGCCAAACATTTTATGATTGACATTTTAAGAGTTAGTAAGATTCACCAAGGTTTTTATACTTAAAGATAAGTATGGATCATTGAATTTTATTTTGGTAGGTTCACACAAGTGAAGTTCTTCACTCCAACATAACATAAGTTACTTGATTCTACCATGTATCATATTTCATTAAGAATATTAATCAAAGGATGTCAAAAATTGTTTTTCTTTGTCAATTTTTTTTTTTTTATTGGCTAGAATTGACCACATGGTTTTGAAAATATTATTTTTTATTGCAAAGAAAGTAGGTGGGTCATTGAAAGGAAAATATTTGAACTAGGAAAATTAAAATTAAGACAATTTCCTGGAAAAAGTGTGAATGGACTAGATGCTTATTTTAACCCAAGCAAGTTCAATATGAATTAGCTATCCAAAATTTCTAGTTCAAGCATATTAATGGTAGGTTAAACATAGGTTAAGTATCTTGAGATTCTAAATTTCATTAAATAAACACCATATTGGAACGTTCTTCGAAAGTTGAAATCTATAATAAAAAATATTTTAATATCTACATAGTTATTAAAAGGTGTTATAGTTATGATATTGTCAGCATTAGATATGTGTGGAGGCTTGAAATCGATTGAGCATCCAATAATTCTTGATCAATAATATAGTAGGTAAATTGAAAAAAAATCATTTACATTGTGAAATTTCTCTTAATGGAATTGAAGAGAGAGTATTTAATGAGAATATTTCCAAAAAAAATTGTTTTTTTTTTTATTTTTTTTTATTCAAACAAGCTGTAAAATTTGGTAGTATCATGACACCTCACACCAACCATTATTCCCACTCTTACTAGTACTCTCTACTCAAACCTCCCTCATAGAATTCATGCATTGATGCTAAGTCCATCAAACATAGAAAAATGTTGTAATTGAGTTCTTCCATCACATAAAAGTGCATTGAAGGTATGTCATGATAGGTTCCCAAAAACATTTGATAGTTGAATCATGTCATCATTGTTTTATCCAATGGGGAATGATAGATAAATTGCTAGTATTCATGCTCTCATTATTGTAAGAAAATGGAAAGCATAGATCAATTATATGTCAATATGTTTTATCAAGTCCTATCGTAATATAATGAAACAAGATTTGATTTTTCTATTATGGTTCAAAGGTTAAAAGAAATAATATGAATAGTAACAAGCATGTATGTAGTAATATTGTTTAAATGAAAGTGTTTCTATGTGTATCCAATCCATAGGATTTTCTGACAACCTCACCATCATACAAGATTTTAATTTAGTGCCTTTGGGAATGGTATAGAGGTTAGCATAAATTGTTATATTAAAAAATCATGTGAACTACAAGTTTAGAACTTCTATTTATACTTACTTTCAGAAATGTTTGTTGTAGTGGTCGTTCATTGGAATAAAACATTGCTAGTGAAGCATTCCTTCTTTTTTTCATTTTGGGATAACATTCACTTTAAAGTTTGAATGCAACCTTAATTTTGTTCGAGTTGGTCATTACAAGGTTTTTAAAATATTTTGTTCACTTTCTTTTCCTCAAGTTTTTCTTCATCATTGTTATTTCTAGTTTAACAATTTTCTAGTAAAAGTAACATTTTTTTGATGTACTAATATGTGCTTTATTCAGACAAGCTGTAAACTTTGGTAGTATCATGACACATCACACCAACCATTCTTCCCCCTCTTACTAGTACTCTCTACTCAAACTTCCATCGTAGAATCCATGCATTGACGCTAAGTCCATCAAACATAGAAAAATGTTGTAATTGAGTTCTTCCATCACATAAAAGTGCATTGAAGGTATGCCATGATAGTTTCCCAAAAAAATTTGATAGTTGAATCATGTCATTACTTTTATATCCAAAGGGGAATGATAGATAAATTTCTAGTATTCATGCTCTCATTATTGTAAGAAAATGGAAAGCATGGATCAATTATATGTCAATATGTTTTATCAAGTCCTATCGTAATATAATGAAACGGGATTTAATTTTTCTATTATGGGTCAAAGTTTAAAATAAAGAATATGAATAGTAAAAAGCATGTATGTAGTAATATTGTTTAAATGAAAGTGTTTCTATGTGTATCCAATCCATAGGATATTCTGACAACCTCACCATCATACAATATTTTAATTTAGTGTCTTTGGGAATGGTATAAAGGTTAGCATAAATGTTATATTAAAAAATCATGTGCACTACAAGTTTAGAACTTCTACTTATACTGACTTTGAGAAACATTTGTTGTAGAGTTCATTCATTGGAATAAACCATTCCTATTGAAGCATTCCTTTTTGTTTCCATTTTGGGATAACATTCACTTTAAAGTTTGAATGCAACTTTAATTTTGTTCGAGTTGGTTATTACAAGGTTTTTAAAATATTTTGCTCACCTTCTTTTCCTCAAGTTTTTCTTCATCATTGTTATTTCTAGTTTAACAATTTTCTAGTAAAAGGAATATTTTTTTGATGTACTAATATGTGCTTTATTCAAACAAGATGTAAACTTTGGCAGTATCATGACACCTCACACCAACCATTCTTCCCCCTCTTACTAGTACTCTCTACTCAAACCTCCCTCATAGAATCCATGCATTGATGCTAAGTCCATCAAACATAGAAAAATGTTGTAATTGAGTTCTTCCATCACATAAAAGTGMATTGAAGGTATGCCATGATAGGTTACCAAAARTATTTGATAGTTGAATCATGTCATCACTTTTTTATCCAATGGGGAATGATAGATAAATTGCTAGTATTCRTGCTCTCATTATTGTAAGCAAATGGAAACTAYARATCAATTATATGTCAATATGTTTTATCAAGTCCTATCATAATATAATGAAACAAGATTTAKTTTTCTATTATGGTTCAAAGGTTAAAACAAAGAATATGAATAGTAACAAGCATGTATGCARTAATATTGTTTAAATGAAAGTGTTTCTATGTCTATCCAAWCCATAGGATATTCTAACAACCTCACCATCATACAMGATTTTAATTTAGTGTCTTTGGGAATGGTATAGAGGTTAGCATAAATTKTTATATTAAAAAATCATGTGCACTACAAGTTTATAACTTCTATTTATACTGACTTTGAGAAACATTTGTTGTAATGGTCATTCATTGGAATAAACCATTCCTAGTGAAGCATTCCTTTTTGTTTCCATTTTGGGATAAAATTCACTTTAAAGTTTCAATGCAACTTTAATTTTGTTCGAGTTGGTCATTACCACGTTTTTTAAATATTTTTTTCACTTTCTTTTCCTCAAGTTTTTCTTCATCATTGTTATTTCTAGTTTATTAGTTTTCTAGTAAAAGGAACATTTTTTTGATATACTAATATGTGCTTATCATTATTAATAGTTACATTGCAATGTACTTTAAAAAATACTCCTCCAAAGAGAAGGATAAACCATTAAATGATGATAATAAAGAAATCTCTAATCACTTAGCCCCTGAAGAATATACCCATGAGTCTCCCAGTACTTACTGATTTGAATATTTTTCCCTCGATGAAGCTAAAAGAATTAAGGGAACCAATATTAACCATGAAAAACACAACTCTTCTTCAAGTGAAGAAGAGGGTGAGAATGAGGAGCCAATTCTCAAATTTTCATAATATATATTACTTATTACATTGTGTTTTCTTTCCTTCTAGGAAATTATTTTTACCTCCTTTGAAAGGATGTTTTTTATAAAATGTTTAGAAACACTAATATTCATAACTTTTAACATAAACTTGTTAAGAGTAATATATAGTTTTTTACCAATATTTCTATAAATTAATATAACTATGTTCAAATAAACATCTTACTTTGTATATTGGTATTATAAAATAATAGATATTATCTCATTCACTCAACACCAACCTTCAAATCATGAATATCCTTAATAATAAATTTAGGTCCATGTGTTAATTATACATTATATATCTTAAGACATAGACATCCCCACTCTATCTCAAGGAGAAGTTGTCATTTCTTTGAATCACTCAACCCTGACTTTTATTGTGTGGAAAAAATCAAGTTTGGAGTATCTTTCACAACATAATTTTTTACGTGACAAATTAAAAATATGGAATTATAAAAATGATTGTAACAACTAAGCACACACTTTACAAGTTGAATCATTCAATTTGGCCTCGTAATAAAGATTGGGTGTGAATTTTAGTGAAGCTATACAAAATTGTCTTCCTTCACTAAAATGCACACGTGGGCTTAATTACTTCACCAATTTGAGTGATTCAAATCTGAGACTGTGTATTTCCTCATTCTACACCTTTATACATTTTCATATTTCCAATTTGCACCTTAAATTTTCTACTTGATATTTCATTTAGCACGCATAATTTTACATTGGCATGCATTTTTTCAAAGTTGTGTATAAGTGGGAAAAATAAGTATGTAGGAATTTTGGTAGACCTGATGCATGGGTACATAAGTTCAATATTTGGTAGTTGTGTCTCAATCCAAATTTCATATATAGAGTGTATATGGTTTGTCCCTAAAGTGAATAGTTTACTGACTATGAAAATTGGCAAATAATATCATTTACTATTTTGTCGGACTTGGATTTCACTATAAAATATTTATTTTGGACAACTGAATATGACATCTTGTAGAAAAGTTTGGTAGCTCTATGTTATAATATGTTTGTTTACATTTACCATTAACTATAGGTCCTAATGTTCATTTCATTGAGGTATTCAAAAAAAATTTCCAAGGAAATGTACCTGTGGAAAACCCTTTGAATACTTCCCCATATTCCCTGGATGGCAAGCGGGGTAAATCATCGGCCCTTATTACAAGGCCTCACCCTAGGAGAATTAAGAGAGTCAGGATCATGACAAAAAACAAGTAGGATAAAATCACATTTGGATTTAGACCAATTGAGCTAACCCTTAGGGCTACTCAATCATATTTTTACCAAGTGGAAAAAGGAAATATTTGATTTTTTTTGTACAACATAAAGTTTTGTGTCAAATTAAAAAAAAGTTGATTGTAAGAATGTTGGTAATGACTAAATACAAACTTTCAAATTTTAATCATTCAATTTGGATTTGCAAGGAAGGTCAGGCATGCACTTCAGTGAAGCTAGCCAAAATTGCATCGCTTCACTAAAATGCATGCCCATGATTTATTTCTTGGTCAATTTTAGTGATTCAAATTGAATAGTGTGTTTTTTTCATTCTCCACCTTTCAAAACTTTCATATTTTCAATTTTTGCCTTGAAAATTTCTACTTCAAATTTCCTTCACACGCATAATTTTTCAATTGCATGGATTTTGTCAAGATTGTGTATAAGTGTGAAAAATAGTTATATAGGAATTTCAATAGACATAATGCATGGCTACATAGGTTTAGTGTTGTGTAACTTTGTCTGAATCCAAATTTCACACATGGAGTGTACTTGGTTTGGCCCTCGAGTGATTTTTCTATTAACTATGAAAACTAAAAAATAATATCAATTGTTATTTTGGTATACTTGGATTTCACTGAAAATGATTTATTTTCGACAACTGAATATGATTGGTTGTAGAAAATACTGGTATCTCTAAGTTGGAATGTTTTTATTTTCATTTACCATTAAATATAGGTCCTAGTGTGCATTTCAATGAGGCACTCAACCTTGACTTTTACCCTATAGAAAAAATGAAAATTTGAAGTTTTTTTGCACATCATAAAGTTTTGTGTATTAAATTTAAAATTTTGAAATTATAGAAGGTTTTCAATTACTAAAAAAACACTCTAAAAGTTGAATCATTCAATTTTTATCTGTAATGAAGGTTGGCTATACATTTCAATGAAGCTAGTGAAATTTTTTTCCCTAAATCATTCAATTTGGCTTTGTAATGAAGATTGGATGTGCATTTAAGTGAAGCTAGCGAAAATTGTCTCACTTTTATAGAATGCACACCCAAACTTAATTTCTTGGCCAATTTGAGTTATTCAAATTGTAGTCTGTGTTTTTTCATTCTATGCCTCTTTATATTTTCATATTTTCAATTTGTATCTTAAAAGTGTATGCTTTATATTTAGTTTAGAATGCATAATTTTCATTTGGTGTTCATCCTGTCAAAGCTATGTATAAGTGGGAGAACGATGTGTAGGCATTTTGGAAAACATGATGTATAGATACATAGGTTTTGTGTTTTTTATTTATGTCTTGTTCCAAATTTTATACCTGGGGCATACTTGGTTTAGCACTTGAGTGTGTTTTTGTGCTAATTATGAAAATTGACAATTGTTATTTTGGTAGTCTTAGATTTCATTGAAGAAGATTTATTTTAGACAATTGAGTAAGAAATTTTGTAGAAAATGTCGGTATCTCTAGGTTGGAATGTTTTTGTTTTCATTTACCATTAACTATAGGTCACGGTGTGCATTCCATTTTGGCATTGGATAGTAAATTTTACCTTGTGGAGAAAAGGAAAGATTCAATTTTTTTTGCATAGAATAAAATTTTATGTCAAATTATAAATTTAGAATTGTAGAAAGTTTATAATTAAAAACACATACTCTCCAAATTGAATCATTTAATTTTCAATGAAGCTAGCCAAAATTGCCTTGCTTTACTAAAATGCAAACACATGCTTCATTTCTTGACTAATTTGAGTGATTCAAATTGGAAAGTATGTTTTTTGTCATCCTCCACATTTTTAAAATTTAATAATTTCAATTTGTACCTTAAAAGTTTGTAATTCATATTTCCTTCAACAACATAATTTTTCTTTAGCATGTGTTTTGTCAAAGTTGTGGATAAGTGAAAAAAATGGGCATGTAAATATTTGGACAAATCTTATGCATGGTTACATAGGTTCAATGTTTTGTAATATGTCTCGGTCCAAATTTCATACTTATGGTTGGTCATGCAGTGAATTTTTGTGCTGACTATGAAAATTGAAAGATATTATCAATTGTTATTTTGGTAGACAACATAGTTACCAACTTGATGAGAACCCTTCAAAGTTTTCTATTTTTTAGAGGTTTCATTTACTAGTTGTTTTTACCGTTGAATCAAAAAGTTGTGCTATTAGTAGCACTCTTTTTTATTAGAGTCAAAATTTGCACTTTTTGCAACCGTGCCCTTAACAACCTCATAATATTCCCAACCAAAACCTTAAAATCAACCCCTAAATCAAAAAGTGGCACCAACAATAGCACCATTTTTTTACGCATGCGATCAAAATTACAACTTCTTTGAAAAGATGGCCTTAACAACCTGTAACATTGCAACAAAAATATTAAAATCAACCATAGAATTGAAAAGTAGTGCTCCTAGTGGCATCCCACCCATTTTTCCAGGTCAAAATTGTTGCTTCTTTGAGAGTCATAGCCTTGATAACTAGTACCCTTACAATCAAAATCTTAAAATCAATCCTTGAATCAAAGAGAGGTGATATTGATAGCATTCCCCACTTTTTCAGGCTTAAAATTGCAACATTTTTTAAACAATGTTGTAGAATCCTTGAGATATTGCAAACAAAATCATAAAAAAGGAAGAAAAACCCAAATATGAAGGAAAACAAATAAAAGTAGCGAAATAAATGGAAAAATGTTTTCTTTTAAAATAAAAATTAAGCATTTATTAAAATGCCCTCGAAATTAAAAATAAAAGGACAAAAAATATCTTTAAAAAAATTGTTAGCTGGCCTCTTTTGTTTTTTTAAGAAAAAAACACTAAAAATATTATAAAAATCATAAATATAACTAATTTTTTAAAATGCAATTTATAAAATACAATAAAAACATGATTTAAAATAACAATAATAATAATTAAAATATATGTATTTAAAAACTATGATTATATCAATTTAAAAAACATAATTTATAAAAATTAAAAAACATAAAAAATTAAAAATAATAATTAAAAATGAAAACTTAAAAAAAATCAATAATTAAAAAATGGAATTTAATATATATATATATATACACATTTAAAAACAATAATTATTATTATTTGAGTGTGTATGTTTTCACAGTTTGTCATAATTTTCGAAGAATTTTTGGAAATAAACTATGTAAAAGGTTTTTGAAACACCCAACATTTTGAGTGGACACTCCACCCATCATCATGGATAATAAAATCTTAGTGATCAGAAAAGCGTATGTTGGAGAATAGATATAGAGGCTTAGAATAATTAGTCGTTCGTAAAGGAATGTCGTCAATAAGAATAAAATTAAATTATTTAAATTAAATTAATATTGAGGGGATATTATAAATAGATTATAACTAAGAAATGTCGTTTTTAGATTCTCTTTGGCAGTTGCCTACCATTCACTCAGGATTACTATATCTTGCCGGAGACATGCGTCCCCTCCTAATAATAAGGAATAGTTCAAGCTCAAGCTACCGTACCAGGAGAATAGTAACTGGGTCCAACTTATCTAGCTTAGTTATTGTCTCCTTTTCTCGGAAGGTTCTATGAGCATTACTAAAGGCATGAGCCCATAGTTACATAATTCGTGAATAATCATGCTATCAATACCTTATGGCCCCAATTGCTCATCCCTTCAACTGGGAATCACTAAGCTGAGGAAGAAGCATGGGAATGAGAAGTTACCATTGACTAATGGTGGTGGATGCCACAACTTTACCCCCTAGCATGTGCCTAGATTAGATAACCCTCCATTGCATTGGACCCGAATCTACCTTGGCCACCCCGGGGGAGATGACACTTTCATGCTAGAGAAATAACTGGGCATGAAAGTTCATCTATTACGTTACAACTAGCAGGATTGTTTTGATATCATTTTATCCAATTGGGATGGGAACCGCACTAAGCCACTTGAGATGATAACCACAAAAGTAAAATAAAATAGTTTAGTTGGGGAGCTCGTTTCATCGAACAAGGCACAAGTCTTCATTCTAGGTCGTTCCAAACAATACCTAATTTTGATCCTAGCATCTTAATGTTGGAGTCTAGGGAATGTCTACTTGGAATTGTCTACCTTTTCTAGATGTGGGGGTGACCAACTAAGATACTGAGAAGGCATATACTGAGAACAAAAGAGATATAGGTTGGTGGGAACAGCATATCATAGTTGGGTCGTGCTCACTTACTCGAGTTTGGAAGGTGACTAGTAAATGAATGATATTTGGAATTAAATAAAAGTATTTAAATTAAATTAATAACGAGGAGGTGCTATAAAAAAATTATGACTAAGAGAGCGTGTGAATTAATAAATGATTGATTGGGAAGGAGAAAAGAAAATAAAAGTTGAAAAGTATAAATGAGATTGAACCCTAAATTGAAGGCAAAGATAATGATCATCCAATAATAAACGAAAACTTGGAAGAGAGTTAGCCTGGAAAAAGATTAAAGGAAAAAAAGGTTGAAATAGTAAAGGGAGAAAAATGCTTGATAAGAAAGAAGGGATGAAAGAGAATTATCAATATCAAAGGAAGAGAGAATGATCATCATTTAAAATTAACCAGGAATGGATAGGTGTTTAGTGATATAGGTAATGAATAAGAGGTTTCCATGATTGGATAAGCTTGTAGACATCTTCACTATTGAAGTT
>ML782756.1:684088-695554 GCA_009831015.1 Picea engelmannii | reverse complement strand
GGATGTCCTCTTGTCACGCGCCTTCCGTAAGGGGCGCCTTGTTCTTCTTAATTATGATGTACTTGATGTGGTCAGTTAGTTGCTTGGTCGGTTGCGTCGGGTGGGATGTAGACACCTCCATGTTCATCAGAACAGTCGCCAGCTCTGAGACCTTAAATGGTTAAAGACGATGGGAACCCGGGCTTGAGCGTTGATTATGTGTCTTGGAGGTCCTAACCTTGCAGGGTAGGACGGGAGGGTGGTCAGTCGCATTTTTTCAGTCAGGCTTACGTGTCGCTAAATGTTTTCGTTGCACAGTTATGTGTGTTGTCACTTATCCACGCGCGCACACACCGTACACAAAAAAAAATTTGCACCTGTTGCCAGAACGGTTGTCGTAACGAGGCGGTTCGTTACAAAAACAACCTTTTCTCTCTTAGCCCTCAACAATCCTGAATACAAAAGCATCGATGGGCTTAAATACACATTGATTTTGGTTCTTAGATCCACAAGATTTGGATTAAACCCCTTATTCCACTCTATATCCTATACATTAGCCTAAGAATCAAAACAAACTCTAACTCTGTTACAAAGAAGGATTCAAAATCTTTGACCATTATTTACTTTGACTTCTAATTTCAATTAAAAACATAAAAATACTTAAGAGAACCAACTCCCTTTGGTAAAAATTGAATTTGACCTCCAAAACCAAGTGATGACTTCTTTCTTTGAGCTCATGCTCTTGCATCAGACTCCTCAGGTCAAAACAAAATTCATGAACTCCTGTTCATGAGTTCTTCTATAGTACTTCCACTTTTTTGTATGAGTGCAGTAGTTACCCAAGTAGCATCTTCCACTGGATGGTCCTTCCACTTCACTAGGTACTGATAGTACTCTTGTCCTGTAGTCTTATTCAACACTCTAATATCCAAAATCCTTTCCATCTGCAACTTCTTCTCTATAGGAATTTGCTTCTGCCACTTAGTTTTTTGTTCTATGTCCTTTCCCAATTCATTTTCTGACTGTTTTGCTTCAGGTTCCACATAATAATACAAATATTCTACATTAAATATGGGAGAGATTCTCATGTCTTCTGGAAGTTCAATCTCATATGCATTGGCTAAAAACTTCTTCAATATCTTACAAGGCCCAATCTTTTTAACCTTCAGTTTGTTATAGGTGCCTCGAGGAAATATTTCTTTCCTCAAGTGTGCCAATACTAAATCTCCTTCTTCAAAAACCATTTCCCTTCTCTTCAAATATTCTTTATGCTTGTACTTGAAACTATTTTCTTGTAGTTGTCCTTTAACCTTCTCATGCAACATTTGCATATCTGAAGCAAAATCTTTTGCATTTGTACTTCTCTTCTCCATCTATACCAAATCTCTGAGCTCAAACACTCCTATTGGATTCACTCCATAAATAATTCTAAAAGGACTTAACCCTGTAATTTTGTTGGGTGAGTCATTGTAAGCAAACTCATATTGTGGTAAAGCTAAATCCCATTGATTTGGATGTTCACTTACCAAGCTTCTCAATAGATTTCCCAAACTTTTGTTTGTAACTTCAATTTGACCATCTGTTTGAGGATGGTAGGCTGAAATGAAATTAATACTTGTCCCCAATTTCTTCCACAATGTCCTCTAGAAGTGTCCAACAAACTTAATATCTCCATCTAAAACAATACTAATCGAAAGACCATGTAGTCTTACTACTTATTTAAAAAACTGAGTTGCAATATGAGTTGCATCACTAGTTTTATAACAGGGTATGAAACACACCATTTTAGAAAATCTATCTACAACAACAAAAATGGAATCATTTCCCCTCTGAGTTCTTGGAAATCCTAAAATGAAATCCATACTCACATCATCCCAAGGTATTTTTTGGAATTGGTAGTCGATGATATAAGCATGTGTTATGATGTATGCCTTTTTCATGTTGACAAACTTTGCACCTTCCAAAAAATTTATGAACATTTGTCCTCATTCCTGGCCAATGATAAAAGTTACTCAACTGAGCATAAGTTTTTTCATTTCCAAAATGACTAGCAAGTCCTCCACTATGATTTTCTTGCAACAAATTATCCCTCATTGAAAATTTTGGAATGCACAATTTACTTCCTTTGAACAACAACCCTTCTTGTAGTATGAAATCCATCCATGGACTTTTATCTCTCAAATATGGATTCTGACATGCTTCATGCGCTTCTTTAAAATCTGCATCTTCATAATAAATATCTCTGAGATGTTCTAATCCAATAACACTCACCTGGAACTCCTGCAAAACTAAACATCTTCAGCTCAAAGCATCTGCAGCCTTGTTAGAGCTTCCACTAATATGATTTAATACAAAAGTAAAATTATGCAAGTATTCTACCCATTTAGCATGTTTATTATTTATTTTCTCTTTCTTAGTGATAAACCGTAAAGCATGATTTCCAGAATATAAAACAAAATCTCTAGACATGAGGCAATGCCTCCATTTCTTCAAATCTTGGATTACAGCATAGAGTTTTTTATCATATGTGGAGTATTTTTGTTTTGCATCATTCAATTTCTCACTGAAATATGCAATTGTCTTGTCATCTTGACTCAAGAAACCTCCAACTACTATCCCGCTAGCATCACACCTAACTGTAAACACTTTGTTGAAATATTGGAGAGCTAAGATAGGTCTATCAGTATTCTTTTCCTTCAACAATTTGAATCCTTTTTCTGTTGCCTCTATCCATCTAAATGGTTGTTTTTCCTTCTTTACTATTTCTAGTATTGGAGCACAAATACCACTAAAGTTTCTTATCAATTTCCTATAGAAACTTGACAACCCATGAAAACTTCTAACTTCAAATATGTTTCTTGGAGATGGCCACTCTTTAATTGCTTTCACATTCTTTGGATCCATATTTAATTCCTGTTGTGAAATCACAAATTCTAAATAAACCAATTATGTTTTCATAAAGAAACATGTCATCAAGTTTATTAAGAGTTTCTCTTGATGTAGTTTCTTTAGAACCAAATTCAAGTACCTAACATGTTCCTCTCTAGGTTTTCTAAAAACAAGAATATCATCTATATAAACAATGACAAATTTTCCTGTGAATTCCTTAAGCACTTCATTCATAACTCTCATGAAAGTACTAGGTGGATTAGTTAAACCAAAAGGAATAACCAACCACTCATATAATCCATTGTTTGTCTTGAAGGATTTTTTCCACTCATCACCTTCCCTCATTCTAATATGATGATATCCACTCTTTAAATCTATCTTTGAAAAATATCTGGCACCACTTAAACAATCCATCAAATCATCCATTCTTGGTAAAGGAAAACGATACTTGATGGTGATTTTGTTTATGGCTCTAGAATCTGTGCACATTCTCTATTCTCCTCCTTTCTTCAGACTCAGCACTGTAGGTACAACACATGGACTCAATATTTCTCTGACCAATCCCTTGTTCAATAGTTCTTGCACTTGTTTGTTGATCTCTTCATTTTCTGTTGGATTCATTATATAAGTTGCTTTGTTTGGAAAACTAGATCCAGGAATTAGAATGATATGATGACTAATACTTCTAACAGGTGGTAATTCATTAGGCAAATCAACAACTACAATATCCACATACTCCTCTAACAATTTTTGAACATCAATAAGCAAATCATCTATCCTTGTGTTGGTAAAAATAGTCCTATGTTTTCCAACAACAACAAAACTTACCTCTTCATCTTGCACATGATTCAGAAATTCTTTTTCTGTGACCAAAAAAAATTTTGGACTTGTCTTCTCCTCTACTCTCTCATCTTTAAGAGGAATAAGATTATGTTTTCTGCCTTATTTCTCAAATGTAAAAGTATTCTACCTGCCATTGTACATCACATTTTTTTCATATTTCCACAATCTGCCTAGAAACACATGACAAACATCCATCAGAATAACATCACATAGAATCTGATCCTTATAATTTCCAATCTGGAAATCAACCCTACATTGTTCATTCACCAATACTTGATTCTCTTTTTGCATCCAAGAAAATTTATATGGTGTAGGATGCATCTCCTTCTACAGTCCGAACTTCTCTACCATTGCCACAGAAACCAAATTATCAGTACTTCCATTATCAATAATCAATTTGCAGCACTTACCTTTTGATTTACACATTGTTCTAAACATATTTTTCCTTTGTGTTTTCTCATGTACTTCCTTGCTTGATTTCATTAAAGTTCTCCTCATCAATAAGGCTTCTCCTACCTCTGGAACTTCAATATTCTCCTCAGGTACTCTTGGTTCATTTTCTTCTTGTGCAATTTGGACATTCCCTTGCCTTGCAACATTCTCTGGAAAATCCCATGATATATAGCATGTCTTACCACATGTATAACATCTAATTTCATATCCTCTGCCTCTTCCTTGACCTATCTAAAAATATATTCTTCCTATGAAGTCTCTTCCTCTTCCTCTTGAGGATTGTTCTTGCTGATTTGATGTATCAAATTCTTCCTTCTAAGCTGAAAACTTGTTCTTCCCAACTTGTTGTCCCTTACCTCTGTAAGCTTGACATTTCCCTTTTCATGAATTATGTCTTCTATTCAGTTTAAGGCACATTGGTATGCCTCCTCCACTATATTTGGTGATAAGAGACTCAATTCATCTTGAATTTCTAGTCTGAGACCATTCATATACCTTTCTACCTTCTCAGAACTATCCTCGGTATAACTAGCTCTAATGTTTACCTTGTAAACTTCCTCGATGTACTCTCTAGCAGTTAACAATCTCTATCTCAGATTTTGCATCTTTCTGTACAATGTAAGATGATAGTCTTTAGGTAAGAATTTACCTTTCAACTTTGTAACCATTCTATCCCAATTTCTGATCGGTTGTTTGTTGTTTATCTTTCTCTCTTCTTGAACACCATCCCACCATAACAAAGCATGGCCCTTCATCTTTGTGACTGCAAACTTCACCTTCTTCTCATTAGGAACCACATCATAATCAAAGTGTTTGTCTAACACATTGATCCAATCAACCAATTCTTCCGGATTTGAACCTCCATTGTATGAAACTATCTATGTTATGGACTTTGAACTAGATCCTATAACTGCTTTTAATAATTTGAGTCCAAGGTTTTCTTCTGTAACTTCTTCTTATTTGTGTCACCATCTTGCTCCGCTTCACTAGCATCACCTGCTTCAACATCTCTTCTTCCATCAATTCTTAAGGCTTCAACTTCTTCATGCAGAGCTCTCAGTTACTCCATCACCTCTTCATTTGCAACTGGTCTACCTCTATGACCTCCTCTGCCATGTCCTCTTCGGAACTGAAATTCCATTTCAGATTGAGAATTACTATAATCTTGAATCCATCCTACTTCTATCCATGGAAGAGGTGAAAAATAAATTCTCCCTTTCATACACTTACATGAAACAAAATATTCCTACTCTGATACCACTTAATGAAAATTTTTCCAATAAAACATTACAATATACCCACAAAATTATATTTTAATTGGAGGTCTACAAGAATCTTTAGATCTAAGATCTACAGTTGAGGTTATAACAATATTACAATGTAATATTGTTATTCCAACTTTATAAACATTTAAAACCAAATTTAAATGTTTAAACATATGATATATCCGCTGGATTCCAAATGCAACAAATAATATTTAATGGGATTTCATCCCCATTCTAATATTTAACCTCCGGGCTTATGCTATCACCAAATTTGATATGAGTCGTCCGATGGTGGATCGGACTCCGAACTTGCAAACAAAACTCATTTTTAATAAATATTTCAGGCTTGGTTCCCTGTGTTAACCTCCATGTATGTGTTACGGCCAATGGGCTTTTAAACTGTTGATCCAATCCTTGGATCGATTCCTAACCATACAATCTTTGTATGTTGATATCCCGATGGTTTAACAATTTATATAATGATTTGGACTTTGAACATAGGTTAAATAATGGGATTTAAAACTCAAATACTCATAGGTTTGTTCCACAAAGAATTTCGATGGCGATTCCATGCAGATTTACAATAGAAAACTCAAAGTTTTACAGTGATGTATCAATCCAACTCACGCATATTGGCTCCAAGGGTTAGTAATTTAAGATTAACTTCAATTTCATTGAGTCGACAGTCCAGAAGTCTGTCAATATTCTCCTTTATTCAAGAAAGAAATATTTTCTCTCTGAACCCTCAACAACCTTGAATACAAAAGCCTCGATGGGCTTAAATACACACTGATTCTGGTTCTCAGATCCACAATATTTGGATTGAACCCCTTATTCCACTCTAGATCCTATACATTAGCCTAAGAATCAAAACAAACTTTAACTCTGTTACAAAGATGGATTCGAAATCCTTGACCATTATTTACTTTGACTTCTAATTTCAATTAAAAATAGAAAAATACTTAAGAAAACCAACTCTCTTTGGTAAAACTTGAATTTGACCTCCAAAACCAAATGGTGACTTCTTCCTTTGAGCTCATGCTCCTGCATGAGGTCGGGTGGCAATGCTTAGTGTCACCCCATGTTTTTCTTGTTTGTTTTTTCTTTTTTAAATATATTTCTTTTAACTTTTTTATCAAAATTTGTTTATTTGAATTTTAGTTTTTTTCGTTTAGTTTTTTTAATTAGTTTTTAAATTTTTGTTTTTCTAAAGTTCTTTTATTACTATTATTATTAATTAATTAATTTTTTATTTCTTTAAAAGTTAAAAAAAAATAATGTTTTTTAATTTATGTGTTTTTATATTTTCTTAGTTTTTTCTAAATTACATGTATTTGTTATTTTATTTTTTTAAATTGACAAGTGTTATTTTTATCTCTTTTAAAAATTACATTAATGATAGTTTTTTTAAAGTTATTTTTTTAATTAGATTTTTTAATAGATATCATTTTTGGGATTAAATGCATTGAGTAATTCATTAATCTACGACCCATATTCATGAGTATTAGTTGCAACTAACCAATAATTCTCATGATTTAAATAGTCCACTTAACACTCATTGCATCGGGTGATGCTCACATGGGTGAAGAAGTGGAGAAGTGCTAAGTGGACTATTCAAATCATGAGAATTATTGGTCATTTGTGACTAATACTCATGGATATGGGTCATAGATTAATGACTTACTCTACACAGTTAATCCCAAAAATGATATCTAATAGTTTTTTTATATTTGTATTTTTTGATTTTTATTTTTATGTTTTTTATTTTTTTTTAATTTATTTAAAAGTATTTTTTTAAGTATTTAAAAAATATTTATAATCATGGTTTTAAAAAAATAAAATAAGAAGAAGCTAGGCTATATATATAAACAAATTCTCATGAGCTCTTGTTGATCCATAAATGTGTTAATTCTTTCGTAAACTCTCTCTTGTATATTCTTCTTCCATACTTACAAAATTTTCAAATTGTCACAGGTTCATGGTGAACTTTTTCTTCAAGTACAAACTTTTGCAACCTCCAAAAAACACCATCATGTTCCACCGCTTTCATTTTGCACCCATTGTTAGAATTTTTCAAAATACTTCATCGTGGTTCTAAGTCATTTCTCTGATTCACTTGTCTATGATCGCGACCTACCTTTTCAACCAATTTCCTATACTTCGTCGTATTTCTTATAAACTACTGCACCCTGTGGGTTGTTATGATTTTATTCCTCATACTCTTCACCCCCGTGAACCCACAACATCACGACTTTCCTTTCATTTTCATCACTCCATAACCATCGACCTGCCATACTCCATTACCTCCATGCTATCTTATACTTAGTCATTTTTCAAAATTTCATCATGAACTGCTAGAAATTTATGATTCTTCTATAAATACCCTCAATCCTCTATGTTTGATCGACTCCTCATACTTAATATTTTTTTTGATATCCCACCACGGATCTGTAGGTTTGCTCATTTTATTGTTTCTCAACATACTCTCGATTCTTCGCTGCCCCATGATAATCTAGGCCCCATCTTGTCACTCTCCCCAATGTAAATTTAATGCAAATATTACGGAAAAAACAAGTGGGTTAAGAAATAAAAGGCCATTATTAATGGCAATATTATCAAGACAATTCTTCATCAATTGAAAATTTAATTCGTATTAACCATCCTTTGAAAGAAGAACCTCAAAGTTTATTATGGTAAAAATATTTTCTTTGGTAATAACGTTCTAAAAGGATTGTATATTAATCTTCCAACTTGATTAAACATGACAACCAAAAGAAAGGAAAACTTCTGCGAAGATACCATAAACTCATTTGGACAAGAATATCAAAAGTTTCAGTGGTCAAGAGAATATAAGTATTATTCCTCATTGTCTCCTCTAGAGAGGAGTTCGAATCAGATCTGGACGTCAGCAATTTCTCTAGCATGTTGCGTCTAGGAATTATATTATTTTAAAGAGTTAATTTCATGGTGCATCGACAAATTCAATAAGAACCAAACAATAATCATGCTGCAAGGAGAGTCCTCTATTTCTTTGGCACCTTCAGTCTTCAAGAAAATTCGCAGACTCCCAGATATGAAAATGATTTTCAAAGGGGATGAAACCAAGGAATTCTTAAAGGAAAGAAATGGTGGATTTGATCTTCTCCAAGAGTATATTCAAGAGACAGGAATAATTTCAGAAGACCTATCAAATTTTCAGGTTAGTTTCTTGAAAAACCCCTACCGATAAATGACATGGATGTTTTCCAGAGTAGATGGAAAAGAATCCATGACTATTATTCCCTAATTGGTTTTGTATATCTACCATTTTTCAATTCATGAGAAAGCAATTTTTGATTGGGAAAAGGAGAATGGAAATGACACTCTAAAAGAAATAAATAAAGAATTAGAGATAACTTTGATGCCCCCACCTATATTTGTCATCACAATTGCTACAATTGTAATGGCCCCTCAGTTAAGACTTAAAGTAAGTGTGTAGAGTAGTGAAAAATATTTTTTTGAAACGACAATTAGGACTAGTGATATGAGACAATAACCTACATCAATATTTACAAATTGTATTCCCATTTTTATCACTATGCAACAAAAATGAATTACAATGTCCCTATTATTCATGGATCAACCATATCACATTAAAGGTAACAAAAGATGTATACTCGCCCAACCTACCCTACAAGGTTAGGACCTCTAAGACACATAATCAATGCTCAAGTCCAGGATTCGTCCGATTGATTTTTACCATTTAATGTAGTGGCCATATTAATTTAACATCCAGTAATTCTACAACAAGACAGTAACTTCTACTATATTTATGAACATTCAATAATTCCTTTCTATTTTAACACACACACATGTAAATTTAACAACTAATAATAAAATTTTATAACAGATTAAAAACAAATGCATAATTTTAAATATCGGGGTCTGATGCTAACCCTCCGTTTGTCTGCTTTCCTTGTTGACCACTACTGAATTGTGTAAACAATGCCCAAAACCTTGTTCCACCCTACCAACTAGGACAACTTTCTAGCTCCAAGATATCATATGGATATCCTAGCCCCCGTGCCCAAAACCTCCGAAAAATTGGTGCCTGTACTGAACCTTCCTGACTACAGAACTCCACTCTCCTCCTTGCCAATCCAAGAGAGCCCCCCAAAATCCATCCCCATCTCCCATCGAATGACACCTCCTTTGTAAACCTCCTCTTCCTCCATATCCTTCCTTCACCGCCTCATGCATTTACTTCCTTACCTACCCTAGTTAATGCCCCTTATCCTTTCCTTTATTATTTTATCCTCTCATAATTAATATGTTATCCCTTTCCGTGTACGTAACCTTTTCAATTTAAACAATATAACTTATTAATCTTTTAAATTTAATACTCATGTTATTAAATGTAATAGGTAGTTAATTAATTAATTAATCAATCAAAATTATAACCTTTAATTAATTAATAAATACTTGATTAATATCATTAGATCAATCTTTGTTTAGTTATTAACATGGTAGGCAAAATTAATTACCTAATACATCTTTTACTTAATAATCCCTAAGTATATATTCTACTAGGGTTGTTACATACACCCACCCTTCAGGAAACTTCATCCCGAAGTTAAGGTGTCTTATGGTACAAAGGAAAAGAAACCTGGTTTAGACATTCATAACAAGTAACCGATATTATCAGTAATTAAGTCAAGAAAAATCATACATACTAGTGTATATGTACAATAAATGCATGTGTAGCTAGAACATACAAGTCTCGTGCATGTACTAATAATCAAAACTATCATCCTTTAGTAATTTATGTATGCATCCAATCCAGTCAGCAAGACTAGTCTTCTATAAAAGACAACAACCAATCAATTGTTTGAGAAATCCTTTAATTACTATTATCCGGTTCAACAATTTTATTTTAAACAATTGTGGTTTAGTTACGTAATAATGAATATTCATATATACACATTTCTCTTTCTTTTTTTTTTTTTTTAAGGTAAAATATTAAATTCCACCACAAGACAGATCTCCATACCGTCTCAACTATCACTACGCATCCTTCCTCCCTAACCTACTTCCATATCCATTCCTATCCTTCCTCTGCTAGACTATCTTGGAGCATCAACTATATTGACCTAACTCCAAATAGAACCCATAAGAGGAAGTGTCGCTATCTCGACCAAGCTTCCCTAGCAGGCATATGACAGTCATCATCACACATCTTGGGGAGTGTGAACTAACACCATCCTCCCATGACTTCAGGTTTCGGAGGATACATGGTGGGAAATGCCTCCACCCCTCCTAACAGGACTATGGTCCACACCCTACAATGGAGGATACACGGTGGGAAATGCCTCCACCCCTCCTAACAAGAATAGGGTCCACACCCTACAATGGAATACACAGTGGCATCGTGTTGCTGGAGGTTTTGTCATCGTTTATTCGGTTTTGGGCAGTGTCATCACCTGAAATCATGAACTGGTCCACATATCATAGCAATGCATCCAAACCAATATAAATTTCACATACCATATTCATACCATAATGTTTCTCGGTTAGTGGTCCTGATATCCACTTTCATCATCATTATCCCTTGGCTATTTCATAGCCCATAACCTGTAGATTAGTCTGTAACCCAAACTCATACATTTATATGCATTATCATCATGTAATTGCATACTATCATCATTTCAATTTGGTATCCCTATACCGATAAATTAACATCAAAGTTTTCCAATTAGAAATAGATATCATAATATCCCATAATTCAATTCCAACACCCATTCATAAGATTATCATTTACACAAAATAGATTGCATCATATCCGACATCATTCTAATAGTATTTAAACATTCATTAAATTCACATTCTCACAATATGTTGCATCATATACATCATCTTCAATAACATTTAAACATTCGTAAAATTTACATTCACATAATAGATCGCATTACATACATCATCATCAATAACATTTAAACATTCATAAAAGTTCATAAATTTTAAAGTTTAAGTGTATCACTTAATAGTTTCACTGTGACTA
>ML782756.1:663854-684038 GCA_009831015.1 Picea engelmannii | reverse complement strand
TTAGTTTATGTGATTCATCAGCAACATAATGACGTAAAATAGATACATGAAATACATTATGAGTTTTATGCAAGTGGGGTGGCAGTACGAGACGATAAGCAATGGGTCCAATTTTCTCTTGGATCCTGAATGGTCCTATAAATCTAGGTGACAACTTTGTCCCCTTCCTGAACCGTATGGTACTCTTATTAGGCCTGATATGAATGAAAACCTGGTCTCCCACTTCATAACTTCGGTCAGTCCTGTGTGCATCCGCATAGATTTTCTGCTTATCCTGTGCTTCCTTTAGTCTCTGCCTAATCTGAATCACTTGTTCCTCCATTTCTTGAATCAATTTTGGCCCAACAGTTATTCGATCTTCTAGTCTATCCCAACTCAATGGAATTCTGCATGGCCTCCCATACAAAGCTTTGTACGGTGGCATTCCAATGGAACTATGATAACTGTTATTGTAGGCAAACTCTACCAAAGGTAGGTACTTTTCCCATTGGGTTTGATTATCCATTACATACATCCTAAGCATGTCTTCCATGACTTGATTTACTCTCTCAGTTTTCCCATCTGTTTCAGGATGAAAAGATGTGCTTAAGTTCAATTGAGTCTCCAACGCTGACGGTAAACTTGTCCAAAACCTAGAAGTGAATCTCAAATCCCTATATGAAATGATCTTCTTCGGTATCCCGTGCAAACAGATAACATCACTTACAAACACACATGCCACATCAGTGACATCGTAAGTGTCTCTAACTAGAATAAAATGAGCACTCTTGGTTAACTTATCCACTATCACAAGAATGGAATTATGTCTATGAGATGTGAGCGGCAACCCCACAACAAAATCCATAGAGATGACTTCCCATTTGGACATAGGAACATCATGTGGTTGTAGGAGGCCTGCCGAGTGATGGTGGTTGGCTTTCACTTGTTGACACTCAAGGCATTTGGCGATGAAATGGACTACATCGCGCTTCATGCCTACCCAAAAGAAGAGCTTCCTCATATCTGCGTACATCTTCTTCACACCCGGATGTGCACAATAAAGTGCTCTATGGGCTTCCTTCAGTATGATGCTTCGAATATCCCCATTCTCAGGGATGTACATCCTTCCTCGATATCTTAACAGTCCATCTTTTTTGAGACTATATCCTTCATACTTTGGATCTAACTACCTCCCGCTCTAGAGGTTTGAAGTAACCTTTAAATACTAACTGTCTCCTGGGAGTTGTGTCAACACATGTTCTCTCAGATTGACCTTTAAGGTTACCAAGGGGAAGATACGTGGTCTCCTACTCAAGGCATCTGCGACCACATTTTCCTTTCCCTTGATGTACGAAATACCAAAATCATACTCACTCATAAGCTCACTCCATTGCCTTTGCCTGGCATTCAGATCTCTTTGAGTGAAGAGATGTTTTAAACTTTGATGGTCCATTTTGAGCTCAAAGTTTCGCCCCACAAGATAGTGCCTCCAAATTTTCAGAGCTACCATTACAGATGCCAACTCTAAATCATGATTCGCGTATAGCTCCTCATGTTTCTTCAACTTCCTTGATGCATAAGCTATCACTCCTCAATCCTGCATTAGCACGGCTCCCAACCCTTGCTTCGAGGCATCCGTGTAGACCGTGAAGTCATTTTCCATATCCGGCACTCATAGAATTGGCACACTAGTTAGTAACCTCTTAAGCTTAATGAATGCACTATCACATTCTTCTGTCCATTCATACCTGACCCCCTTTCGTTGCAAAGTGGTGATGGGTTTCTCTATTTTTGAGAATCCTTCTACAAATCTCCAGTAATAACCTACTAGCCCCATGAAGCTTCTCACCTCATGGGCATTTTTCGGCACTGGCCACTCCATAATGGTCTTTACCTTTTCTGGGTCCATAGAGATTCCTTCGCCGGAAATGATATGACCTAAATAGTGGATCTCTTTCTGGAAGAAGGAACACTTCGACAGCTTCCCATACAATTTGTTCTCTCTAAGGTAGGACAACACTATTCTCAAGTGTTCCTCATGTTCTCTTTCATTCTTGGAATAGATGAGGATGTCGTCTAGAAAGACTTGTAAAAAATGGTCTAAGTAATTCCGGAATACGTCGTTCATGAGGCTCATGAATACTGCTGGCACATTGGTCAATCCTAAAGGTACTACAACAAACTCGTAATGTCCAAACTGAGTTCGGAAGGAAGTTTTTGGGATATCACCTTCCTTAATCCTTAACTGATGATACCCTGATTGCAAATAGATCTTTGAGAATACCACTACTCCTTTCATCTGATCGAAGAGGTCATCTATTCGTGGCATCGGGTACCTATTTTTCACTGTAGCACGGTTCAAGTCCCTGTAGTCTATACACAGTCGTAAGGATNTTTAGCTCAATAGTAAAATCAAGCTCCCTCTCAGGAGGTAACCCTGGTAACTCGTTCAGAAAAACATCCTGAAATTCTGACAATACCGGGTACTGATCCAATGAGGGTCCTTTCCTTTCATTCACTACTTCCACTACATAAAGTCAACACCCTTGCCTCAAGCATCGCTTAACCTTCATAGTTGATATAAAGCGTAATGACACTTTTCTCTGTACACCCTGGATCTCTACTGGTCTTCCTTCATCATCAACACAAAGCACCCTCTTTGCGAAACAATCTACCAAAGCTCGATGAGCTGCTAACCAATCCATTCCAATGATTAGGTCATATGCCCCGAGGGCAGTGACGTATACCTTCAACCTGGTAGTACACACTCCTAGGTCTACTATGCAATTATCAACACTAGGTCCTACCACTTGTTTTTCCCCCGAAGCCATCTCGACTTATTTAAATTCATCGTGCTCGTAGGCTGCCAACCCACTCTTTTCTAATGCAGATGGTGAAATGAAACTATTTGTCGCACCAGAATCAAACAAAATCTTAACATTGATATGATTTAGTGTACCTGATGACTCCACCACCATGGATTGATGTTCGGCCTGGCGATTATTAACCGCTGCGTAAATCTGGTGGCTGCTACTTGCTCTCCCCGTCGGTGCCTTTCCTTCTCTATGCACGAAATCTGATTGTAACTCTGGACAGTCACACTGGTAATGGGGCCCTCCGCACCCCCAACAGGTAACACGAGATTGAACCTATGCATTGTTATGTGACTGCCTCTGAAATGAGTTCCTTCCCCTGGAACCCCTGCCCCTACTAGCTATTCCCTGAGATGGTTGTGGACCTATCTGCACCATTGGCGATGAACGAGATGTTGCACTCACTGCCATTGAAATCCCTACAGCTACTGTCCTTGGTGTGACTCTGTTACCATATGGCAGTGACCTTGAGCCCCCTCCCCTAGGAAATGTCCTCAGGGCCTTTCCTACAAATCCAGGACGATGCGGAAATGTCAGTCTTGTACCCCCAGTTAAGTTCATGTGTTCTTCCGCATAACGCGCATTTTCCACCACCTCCACTATTGAAGAAGGTTTCCACATCCACACCATAGCTCTTATCTTAGGGTTCAATCCATAGACGAAGCGCTCTGCTTGTCGTTGATCATTATCCATATACAAAACATATTTGACCAGTTCCATAAATCTGATCTCATATTCTTCTACAATTTTGTTTCCCTGTACTAATGCATGAAATTCCCCTACCTGTTGTTCCTCATAGTACGCTGGTAAATATTCCTCCAGAACCTCTCCTCGAAAAGTTCCCAAGATACTGTGTCCGGGGTAAGGTGCAGTTGTCTCTCCAGTTTTCCCCACCAGTTCAAGGCATTGTCTCTTAACTGAAAAATTGCGATATTTGCCTTTGAGTTGGATGCATAGTCCCTTAAGGCAAAACACCATGTCATGCCTTCCAACCATGCTTCCACGCGTTCACTGGCGCGACCCCTGGCAAACTCCGGAAGTTTGATCTTCTGCAATTCTCGCGTGATGTCTTCAGGTGGAGGTCCTCCCCTTGAATCTCTTGATTCTTATGGATTACCTGTTCCAGACGGTGGGGTTTCCACTTCAATCCCTATTTATTGTCACCCCTTTAAAGTCTCATTAATGGCTTCCAACGAGCGCAGTATGAGGGCTAGTTCAGGTGATGGTGATGGTGGTGGTGGCGCTGGCGGTGTTGGCGGTGCTTGCGACAACGCTCCCCTGCCTCGGCTCCCTCGAGTCCTGACCATCATGTATGCTTTAACCTGCATCAACCAAGTTGTCAGGGTGAGTTCGAGGATGTTTCAAATTGGTGCTACTCAAACTAGAAACAGGGTTAGGTGTAAGTTTTCTTTACTTGTCTGTAAACAGACATTACCCCTTTAGGGGATTGGCTAGGTTAGGGTTAGGATTAAGTGTCTAAGCTTGATTTCTTCTCCCCTATGAAAAAAAACTATTGGTTCCCTTGCCCTATAGCTACGTTAGCCTTGCGCCATACTCACCACTTCCTATGCTTACTCTGCTAGTGCATATGCCGCCTCCTTCCCGCTTGTCCTAGTCTAAGCCCTTTTAACTTTTCGCTTACAACTTGATTAAAGTGACTTCTGACCTTATGTTTATTAATTTACGCTGAAAGGCATACACCTATTGACAATGGGCACAATTAATGATCTTTTAATCTTATTTAACCTTAAACCCTTATCTAATGGCTATGCATTGAAGATGCTGGCATATTCTTAGTCATCCTAGAAAATCAATGGGTCGGATTTATTGTTCATAACTTTCTTGCATTTATCAAGGCATCCGTTAACATGTTTACTTTTTAACATTTACCTAATCACATTAAAAAAAATTGTTGTAAGGATATATAATTACCACGTTTAAATGATTAAAAAGGATTAAACCGTGGCATCTAAATAATTGTCCACAACTGCCAGCCACGTTTCGGCGTTCACCAACGCTATGTACCTTTCGGCGTTAACTAGCCACCAGCCACTTTGCGGCTGTGCTAGTTTATTAAAAATTAATAATCTAGACTAAACTTAATCCTAAGCTTCAATCGCCTTAATCAACACTTCAATTTATTCTCGGAAATTAATATTATTATTAGTGTTAATTAATTAGTCACTAATTTACTTAATCCTTCCTATTAATTTAATTATTATTATTTTTATTTTTTCTTCCAAGGCACATGCATGGTGCGTTGGTGTTTGGTTGTTCCATAAGGCTTGGGTAGTGGGTGGTCGCGAGTTCAAACCCGTTTGCTCCAACAAATTTTAATCTAACCCAAATTTAATCTAATCCTTAACATCATTAATTAACTTTAGTGTAGATTAACTTTACACTAAATAAAACAATTAATTTAAAATTATTATTACACTAATTTAACCTAAATTAACTTTAAATTAATTTAAACTAACTTGACCTAAATNTATATATATATATATATTTACACTAAATTATTTTTACACTTAAAATAAAAAAAATAAAAAAATGAACACACACACAAAAAAAATATATATAAATTTTAGTAAACAAAAAAAATCAAAATAACTTTTAAAAAAAAGTGTGGGCACGCATGGATTCCACGTGCCCAGCTTGCTTCCTCCAGCTCCCTTGTATCTAACCCTAACCTCTATCATCTCAACCCTAATTCCTCTTTTCCCCATCATTTCATCTTGCAAAGTCTCTAGTTACGCGGTCGACCACCATGGCCTTCCCTCCTTGCGGTCAGGTGTTTGGTTTCATGGCTACAGTTTTCCCTTCATAACAATAATTTTCATTTTTCCTTTCACATCCATAGTTTTCAATTTTCCCTGCATCCTTCAATTCAGGAAGAAATAGGCAAGGATAGAGATAGAGCTGTACATATTCATTTGATGTGCTTTGAGTGTCAGGTTTGTGTCCATATTGTGTATAGGGTGATCTGACAATGCAGTTTATTGGGTTGTAATCCTTAAAAATTTGGTAATGGGTTTGAGGACTCAGGCCAAACTTCTTTATGTTCCTATGTAGGGCTAACAGATAGATTTATATAAGTCGATAGCAAGAACATTCCAGGCTATTCTACCAGTTGCTTCCCAAATGTTGTTTCATGATTGTGTTAAGGAGTGTATGCTATATTTGGACATTGTTCGATGGAGGAGTCCTCACCCTACAATGGAAGCATTGCGCAATCATGCCCTGCGTTCCTTTCGAAACCTGTCCACGCAATCCGCAAAATGCCTGCCATTCCCATCGTCTATGTTTGAGCGAGCTACAGTCGTCAGTCGTGGCATCTAGGCTATCCTTCTACATGATTCGAACCGCTTTTCGGCTCAGTGGAGGGTCTCAAATTCAAACGCTGGATCGAACTACTCACCACTGGGAAATGGGCCTCCCAACTTGAGCGACAGGCCACCTACGGAGATGGCATCGTTGTTCCATGGCTATGACTATGAGCACTGGCTCATCGCGGTGGAGGTATTGAAGCATCTGGAGGTATTCTCCAGTGCCACACGCCCAACAATGCAAGTGCGCCCAGTAGCAAAAGTGCTAGCATCAGACATTGGAGGTCTGAATATGCCATAGTTAGGGAGTCGTAGCTCTCTGGGTTTTATTGGTAGATTATTCAGAGAACTACAGCTTCCGGTGAGCTAGGTGCAGAGTGTACGTGTTGTTTTACCTAAGGTGTTTGCGTCAAAGGTAACATGGACGACAGTAGAAATCCATGGTTTACGCAGCTTGCATCTCGTGAGTTTCATAAATTTCTTTGCTGGTCGATGTGTAAGTATATATAACTCCTATTCATAATCTTATCTCACTTCTGTTCATAACACCGTGGGTTGGGCTTTCCTTTAAATCCTTTTTTTTTTCTATTTTCACCTTCCTTTTATTTTTTGGGTCTCTTTCTCATTTTTGGCACACAGTTTATCTGGTACTATGAGTGAAATGTCTAGGGTTCAGTAGGCCATAGCTAATTCGAAAGACGATTCATTAAGGAAAACCATTATAAACTCACAAAATAATGAAGATGAATATTACAAACCTAGGGTTTGAACTTCCCGATTTCGAGTAATTTTGAGGTTCCCAATTCTAGTGAATGCAAGAGAGTTTGAACTCGAAACCCTTCTGTAGTAACCATATTGCACATAGATTTGATCGCCATTTAAGGGTGCATCTGTTTGTTTTCAGAAAGAAATCTGAATCCTAGCTATAGGGTTTGGCACTATTTTTATTTCATCAATGTTGTATAGATTCTTTCCTAAGGCTCCAATTTGTGAGCGTTTTGGTACTGTTTTGCACTTTTTTTATGTGCTTCCTTTCAAGTCAAATCAATGGTTACACTGGCCTGAAGGGGTCGATTAAGCTGCTACAGCAGAAGGTATTCTTCAGTCAACACCCAGGACTTGCACCTGCTCCCAACTGCTTATTCTTGTTGCCACAGCTGTCGAACCTTCATGGGTGTACTGATATGCCATTGTCTTCACCAGTAAACCATAACCCCATTGGCATTTTGGTTTTTCAATGATTTTATGTCACTGTTTTTCTTTGAAAACATTGGACAATTCCTTCCTTTTTTTTCTATCTTTTCATGGGAGAAATAGAGTTATGTTAAAGGGAGTTTATTTTTTCTTGTACACAATGACCTCTGCCTTTTATACGGTATACCTATAGGCATTCTTGAACAATAGAGTACCTAAAAGCTGACAAGCATACAAGGAGCACTACTTAGGGCTTCATACTGCCTAAAATAATAGTTTTTAGATTAGCTTTTGTCTGGAAGAACTTGACCATGATTTCATTTGTCTACTTCCCACTTCCCAGGCCTTTATGAAAACATTTAAGGATTACATTTGTTTACTTAGTAAACTCAGAATCTGCCTTTGATTACGAAGGATTTTGTAAATGTATCTTACCTTCAAACAACCTTAGTTGCTTGTTTTACTTTGGTAAATTTGTTTTTACATTTTCAATTCGTATTGTATTTATTTTTATATTTTTATTAAAATTTATGTGTTTTGTTTGCAGGTTAAGCATAGCTGGAGTTAGAGCTTGGAGTTTTGGCCCTTAGGCCCAGATTTCAAACAAAATCTTTGATACCATTTGTAGTGCCCATATTAATTTAACTTCCAGTAATTCTACAACAAGACAGTAACTTCTACTAGATTTATGAACATTCAATAATTCCTTTATATTTTAACACATACGCATGTAAATTTAACAACGAATAATAAAATTTTATAACAGATTTAAAACAAATGCATAATTTTAAATACCTGGGTCTGATGCTAACCCTCCATTTGTCTTCTTTCCTTGTTGACCATTGTTGAACTGTGTAAACACTGCCCAAAACCTTGTTCCACCCTGCCAACTAGGTCAACTTCCTGGCTCCAGGATATCATATGGATATCCTGGCCCCTGTGCCCAAAACCTCTAGCAAACCGGTGCTTGTACTGAACCTTCCTGACTACAGAACTCCACTTTCCTCCTTGCCAATCCAAGAGAGCCCCCCAAAATCCATCCCCATCTCTCGTCGAATGACACCCCCTTTGTAAACCTCCTCCGCCTCCATATCCTTCCTTCACCGCCTCATGCATTTACTTCCTTACCTACCCTAGTTAATGCCCCTTATCCTTTCCTTTATTATTTTATCCTCTCGTAATTAATATGTTATCCATTTCCGTGTACGTAACCTTTTCAATTTAAACAATATAACTTATTAATCTTTTAAATTTAATACTCATGTTATTAAATGTAATAGGTAGTTAATTAATTAATTAATTAATCAAAATTATAACCTTTAATTAATTAATAAATACTTAATTAATATCATTAGATCAATCTTTGTTTAGTTATTAACATGGTAGGCAAAATTAATTACCTAATACATCTTTTACTTAATAATCCCTAAGTATATATTCTACTAGGGTTGTTACATTTAAGGTCTCAGGATTGGTGACTGTTCATGAGGAACAAGGAGGTATCTAATTCCCTTAACCAATCCTAGACTTACCAATCAAAACTAGAATTCAACGTTAAATAATTAAAAATATAAATCACCTGCTCAAAGGATCGAACAATCAATATATTTCAATCTACTAAAAATACCACACTAAGTCTAAAAATCTATCAGTGACACAACAAAAATTTCAAATAAAACTCATTGCAGCCACTTAATTAAGATTTGCACAATTCAAACTTTAACATTATTAGAGACATAGGTGATAAATTTCAAGTTATTCAAATAATCATTGCCTAACATCATTGAGATTTAAGATCAATGGTTTTTTTTAAAAGCCACAATAAATCAATCAAATGATCAATATTTATTACATTAATAATCTCATTAATGTGTAATAATAACAAAATTTATTTACTAAATAATTTATTTAATATAACAAAAGCTTAAATTATTATTTTCCAATCCTAATACCCTAGTGGGATTACTTAATGGGAAGGTCTAAGACCCTCAAATGCCTTGTAAATCAAAAATATCTTGAACATAATTTTTTAATGTCTCTTCAATAAAAGATTAATTTAATTAGACCCAATATATTTTAATGTCTCTTCAATAAAAAAATTAATTTAATTACTCCCATTATATTTTAATGTCTCTTCAAGGTTTCTATTATTATCATGTCAAAAGTTAAACTTTTAAGGTTCTCCATAACGACTACACAGGTTTACAATCACCCATGACCAAATAAAAGAGAAATTTAATATAAAAAAATTAGGGAGAATAAGTTAAAACAAAGGTTACAATTAAATATCAAATGTGCATGAATAGACATTGATATTTAATCCTCAAAATTTCTAAGGAAGAATAAGTTAAAATTATTGATTACACCCGGATTTTTGTTTATTCAAGACTAAAAAAAATTTGAATTCATAACCCTGATAATTTGAGGGAGAGAAACATTCATGTCGCCTTGAACTTGAATTCTCTTAAAAAAAATCTCTTTAAATAGTAGTGCTATAGTTTGTAAACGTGCAAATCAAACATTTTTTTTTTTAAATTAGAAAAGTATCAGAGTAGTAATCTTTGATGATTAGATTCCTAAATCTAACAATGAACTCTCTAACAGGTGGCGAAAAAAAAAGTATGGCAAGTCAGAAAATAAGATGATGCTCATCGAAGGAGGCTGATGGATCCCCAAAGCAAAAGAGAAAAAGAATAACGCTCAGATGTATGATCAACGAACAGTTCACATGGGTTAATTGTAGTAACCAGAGTGAGTTGGAACTTCGCCAAATATTTAATACAAAAAGAAATTGGAAGACGATGACAGTTATCGTTCCAATTCCAATACAACAAAAATTCGAATCTTCTTAACAGCTACCGAGAACTAAAGGAATTTCTCTCATCGTTCAAGTTGTTAACAAAACTGGTGCAAAAGAGTAAAATCCGGAAATCTGGCATGCTAAAATCTTGAAACTTTAAGAAGAATCTTGGCAATGCAGTGGGTTCCGAAGATTTATCACTCAATGTCAATAAAAATATAGAGGCATTTAAGAAAAATCTAAACAGTCTCTTTTGTAGCAGGAGTGAAAAATTAAAGGCTAGCATCTGTAATGGTGTTAAAATTTTAAAATAATCACCAAAAGTTTGGCTTTACAAAGTTAGTAGTCTCTGTCGTTTTGCTACTTTAAGGTAACTTCCATACAGGGTAGATGCAAAATTTGGATTTAAGACTCCTTGAGAGTTTTGGTAATTGGAAGTGATTGTAAAAGAATCTTTTTTCTCAATTTAACCTTTTATAAATAGATTAGGATGTAACACAGTAAAAAAAATTCTATAAGGTTTACAATAAAATTTTACAACGAGCCGCAAAGGGGTCACACACAAGAAACCAACAAATAATATCTTCAAGGCTTGCCTCACAAGGAATAGTTTCCACTCTTTCTACAAGCTTGGGATCCCAACTAAGTAAAACACAGTTCACAAAATTTTGGCAGCGTAACATTACCAAGAAAAAGTGAGATCCATTTCCCTTCTACCACATTTATTTTATAGAAAAATATCCAATGACACTTGTCCTCATGGAAAATTAATTATCTTTTTAATTATTTTAATTAGGATTATTCACCCACACACTTGTCGCACTCTCCCCAAATTGCACAAATTACCCTTTTTATTTTATTTAAAAAGCCAATTTCCCCCACATTTCCCAATGTGTTCCTATATCCCCTCTTGGTTGTCCCTATGTTCCCCAAATTCTCATTTAATGAGTGTCTCCTAAGTAGATCTTCGTTAGAGTTGGATTATGAGTCTTCTTCTAGTTAGACTTAGTGGTAGCTTGACTTAAGATACTATTCTATGTATACACCTATTCTCTCAAGTTATTATTTATTTCTATTTTAAAAATCTCTTTTATTAATTTCATGAGCACACGTGCATTTATTCCACCCTTTAAATTTATTCCCCATTTTTTCTAGAGTTTGAATTTATCTCAAATATTTTAACTTATGTCATAGTTGATTTAGTCATTTATTTAAATTTTAGACTTAGAATTAGTCTTCGACTTTTGTTCGGCTTTATATTATACTGACTAATTAATTATTTTATTCTAACAAGGTTTAACCATTTAAATGTTTCCTAGGCCACCTAGATTTATTGACTCATGTTTTAATTATCCAACGTTCCCTTCAAGACTCACCTCCGTGTTCCAAGGGTGTCACTCACCTTTGACTGGTTTTGGAAGTTTTTCCAACCCTTGGAGTCAACACTCCCTTTGGTCGACCTTGTGAGAGACTAATAGCGTCTAAGGAATAAGGATTATGCCTTATTGCGCACCCCGTAAGAATTTTGGTGAGAGGTTGTCTCAATCCTCCCTCACGACATTGTGGACCTCTCGGACTAGGTAAACATTAACGTATATTTCAGGCCACGGCGAGAGTGCTAGTAGGATGTTACAGGGACGCTTCCAAACCTCTCCCTCAAATGTCTGGTTTATGTGTACGACCCCTTTACTCCTTATGTGAGTCGGATTAGCAAGCATAATCAAGACTACATCCACTAACAAAAACAATGTCAATAATCCATATACATAAATCATACTGTAATCAATCATATGTCACATGTGCGTAAAACGAAATACTCAAACAAATACAATCCACTCCCTAAATCAATCTGGAGTCCAAGGAGGTTCATTGATTCCATCAACATCCATAACCTATCATGTGTCTTGCACACTCAGGAGAATTTTTCAATAATATATACCAATACATATACATCAAAATAACAATAAGTCACAATACACCATCATAATCATATATTACTCATAATTGAAATGAAATCATAATGTACCATAACAGGATCACTTGCATGTAAGTGTCCTCAAATAATAAGTCAATATAAGTGTGCTCAGTAGAATGGGATGTTACATACAACCCCTCTTGTTTTAAACTTCGTCCCGAAGTTGTACAATATAAAAATGCAAGTAAATGAATGTATCTGACATATATCTATATATTTAATCTATCAACAAGTAAGAAAATTGTTGACGAATCTCATATGTGTCCTCCTAGGTAGCCGAGTGTGGACTATAGTTGTTCCACTGTACCTTAACCTGATCGACTATTCGACATCGTAGTTATCGAGTGTGATGGTCCAGAATGTGGACTGGCTCCACCATGAGAGCAACCTCGTCCAACACCTACAAGGAACTCATGTCAATAACATGTGACATATCACTAACATAATGTCATAAAACAAATATATGAAATACATCGTGCATACGCATAAAAAAATCAAGAAACGCTAGTCGATAATCCACGGGTCCTTTCCTTTCCACAACCTCAAAAGATCCTAAAAACCTAGAAGAGATTTTGGAACCCTTTCAAAACTTGATCAAAATCTTATGTGGTTTTACCCGCAAGAAAACTCTATCGCCATTCTCATAATTGCAATCAACACAATGCACATCTGTATAAATATTATGTCCATCATGCACTTCTTTAATCATTTGTCTTATCAAATGAAACTATTATTCCATTTCTTGGATCACTTTTGACCCCACTAGGACCCTATCCTCAAGTCGATCCCAACTCAAGGGCGTCCGACAAGGTCGCCCTTAAAAAAACTCAAATGGTGCCATCTTAATCATACTCTGGTAGTTTCTTTTGTATGAAAACTATACCAATGGCAAGAAGTATTCCCAACGTTTATGTTGATCCATTACATACATACACAACATATCCTCCAAAAGAAGGTTCATTCTCTCTATTTTTTCATCTGTCTCAGGGTGATACATTGTACTAAAATTCAGTTGTGTTCTCGAGGCCTCTTGGAAGCTGGTCCAAAACTATCATGTAAACATCAATCCTTGATCGGATATGATACATCTTGGTACACCATGTAACCTCACAATCTCACTGACAAATACTCTAGCTATATCTGGCACCTAATAGGTCATATGCACTGAAATAAAGTGTGTTCTCTTCATCAGAGTGTCAACTACCACAAAAATAGAATCGTGTCTCCTTGTCGTCAATGGAAATCCAACAATAAAATCCATTGAAATGACCTCCCATTTCAATTCAGGAATAGTGTGTGGTTGTAACAATATTGTTGGATGTCTATGCTCAGCCTTCACCTGCTGACATTCTAGACATCTCGCTGCATTAATAACTATGTTTGCTTTCATTCATTTCCAGAAGAATAAAGGCTTGAGGTATGCCTTCATCTTCATGACTCCCAGATGAAACATGTAAAATGATCAATGAGCTTTGTTTGAGAACAAAGTTCTTAATTCATCGTTAAAAGGTATGTAGATTTTGTTGTTATATCTCAACAATCTATCGATGTCCAAAATATAACCTTCAAACTTCAGTACCATCATGGTATATTCTCTGGTATTAGCCTTAACGTCCTTGTACAAATCATCGCCAATTTGCAGAGCCATAATATTTTCTCACAGATTCATCTTAAGACGTATTATCGAGAATATGTGTGGTCTCTGACTCAATGCATCTGCCACTCTGTTCATCGTTCCTTTAATATACGAAATCTGAAAGTCGTATTCTCTAATTAATTCTGACCAACTCTTATGTTGTGCGTTCAAGTCACTCTGTGTAAATATATGTTGCAATCCACAATGATATGTATTTAATTCGAATTTTCATCCAATCAAATAATGTCTCCATACTCTCAAGGCATATACAATTTATAATAACTCTAAGTCATGTGTTGCATAGTTATGCTCATGCTTTCTCAATTTCCTTGAAATGTAAGCGATCACTCGACTGTATTGCATCAAAACTCTACCTAATCCTTCCTTGGATGTGTTTGTGCATACCAAGAATTGTTTTTCCATGTCGAGGACCTTCAGTATCGACATTGTCATTAACAATTCTTTGAGCTTTTGAAATACTCATGCACATTTCTCTATCCATACGAACTTCTTGTTTTTATTTTGCAATTCCATGATTGGATTTTCTATATTCAAAAAATCGTCGATAATATCCTGCTAAACCTGTAAAGATATGTACTTCTTGTACGTTTTTCAGTGTTGTCCATTCCATAATAGCCTCTACTTTCATTGGATCCACAGTGATACCTTATCCAGATATGACATGTCCCAAATAATAAATCTTCGATTGGTAAAAAGAACATTTTGATAGCTTCTCGTACAATTTTTTTCTCTTAGACACTATAGGACCAATCTCAAGTGTTCTTCATTCTCTTCTTTCTTCCAATAATAAATCAATATGTCATCATAAATACTTGAACACACTTGTCCAAGTATCGTGGAACACCCCATTCATCAAAATCATGAATACCCCTGGGGGTTCGTCAATCCAAACAGTAAAATGGTGAACTCATAGTGTTTGATCTTGTCTTAAATGCGGTCATAAGGATATATTTTTATTTGATCCATAACTGGTGATATCCTGATATCAAGTCAATCTTCGAAAACATCATTGATCCCTTCATCTGATCAAAAAAATCATCTATTCTTGGAAATGGATACTTCTTCTAGATCGTCTATTTGTTCAATTGACGATAGTCAATAAAAAATCTCCACGATCCATCCTTGTTTCTCACGAAAATAATTGGTGCACCACATGGAGATACGCTTGGATGTATAAGTCCAAAATCCAACAACTCCTTCAATTGCATTTTCAACTCCTGCAATTTCAATGTCGACATCTGGTAGGGAGTTCTTGTGTAATATCCCTTGGTAGTGCCCCAGTTATATTATGAATTGTAATCATTTTTTGTAGGTTGGTGAGTCGAGTATTGATAATTTGGTGGGCTTGTGTGTTTATGAGGCCGAAGAGCCTAAGTGTTAAAGGCCAAGAGCCTATTTTTGTATCTGTAATTATGCAGAACATTAATAAAGATTAAACATCATTGCGTGCAGACTAGCCATGAAAAAAGAGTGATGGGGGGACTAAGATTCCACAGAGTGGGTAAGGGAAAGGGGGATGAAAGGTTGGAAAGAGTGGTTAAGCTTAGAGGCTTAAGTCCTTGGGAATAATAATTTATTATTATTCCAAAGTGGTGTGAAAGACATGTTTTTATCCTAAGTCATGGGAGAGGCAATGTATGCATCTCCAACGTGTGCAAAAGGGAATGCATACTTATTGGAGTGCATGCAACTTCATGGGAGACATGTGTCGGACTAGGCACATGCAATTTAACCCAATAATTGAGCTGTGATGGGGGTTCATCATCAATTTTTGCATCCACTGTCTCAACTGTGTTATCTCTACGTCTGATCTCTACATGTATACCTCACGCAAATCTGAAACCCGAAACCGTGAGGACAAACTGTAATGTTTTCCTGAGAAATCGATACATCCTCTCTCTGAATCGTTGATTCTGTGTTCGACCTCTACTTAATTTTCATTTTCATACACCTTGAAATCTAGTGGCAAACCCGTGGACTGAGCCATGTCTCTTATGTGTCCTGTGATCCCAGTTTAGCCACATTGCAGAGACGAGTCCGTATTCGAACCATTCTTGGGTTGCAGCCTTCTATTTTCCTAAGTGGTGTTGACCAATTATCGTTGTTGTCACCCGTACCTAGCTGGAACTAAGTCGAAATTGGTTGAAGAACCAGGTTATCAAGCCCATGGTTGAAGAGGCAGGTTGTAAGGCTTGTGATCAACTCTCTCCAAGTGAGAGAGTCTGCTATGAAGTGGTTTTCTTCCAAAGAGAGTCCAGCACCAGCTACAGAGCTCTGAGAATTCTTGATCCGTCCTGTTGTCGAGACCCAAAGAGGGAGGTGAAGCACCAATGGACTGTGCTTGTGAAGGTGTATACTCCTAGGTGGAACATGCATGTGTGGAATGAGAGTCTGTGAGTGGTGGGCGTAAGAAGGCTCATGGAGAGAATCCTTCCAGCTGCTCTGTGTAGTTTTCCTGTAACCTTAGCCTAGTCTAGGATTCCCTTGCCTTGGGTGGAGGTTAGTCCCAACTCAGGGATGACCCACTGCTAAGCATGATGAGCAGTGTGGTTTAAGGCTAGGAGGTTCGTGGAAGGTCTACACGTAGTTGGTGGAGTTACTACAGTTTCAAAGATAAGTATCATTATGTGTTTAATTTCAATTAAAATGCATGTCTGTGATGCTTGTAATATTATCATGTATTCTGTTGCATTGATATTTATTGTTAATTATGTTTAAGTCTGTATGATGGAAGTAACTCTATGTTAAATGAGTTAATTTTGTTTAATGCATATTCTTTATAAGCATATTATATGTATGTGATTGTTCTGCGTAGTAGCATTTCCCAACAGTGGGGTTGATGGTCGGGAATGTTACAATATGGTATCAGATCTTTAAAGGATAAGTTAAGATGGTATTGGTATAATTGTCCGGCCTGTTGGTGGCCGGGGATGTTACAATATGGTATCAGAGCATGGTTTCAACGTTGAGCCTAGATGGGTGGGATAAGTGGTCTTTGGACCCAAGGTTTTCAGTGGAAATGGTGTTTGGATGGAACCAATTTCAAACCTTAGAATGTTTTTGAGTGCCAAGAGGTTACTTGGTCGTGTTACAAAGCTCAGGAGGAGTAGCAGTAGAATAAAACTGCAGCCAGCATGGTATTTGACCACAGAGAGAGAGCGTTCAACACTTGGGGTGTTGGAGCCGTAGGATCTATTTGCAAGGAGAGGAAAAACCTTTACGACCGTCACATATGGAGAAAGTGCAGAAAGGGTAACCTAGAAGAACTTCAGACTTCATGACATCAGTGAAACTGAATGCAAAGGTAAGAGAAAGGTTGGAACCTGAAGCTTCAAATTCTGAACGAGATCTACACCATAGATCGTAGGGAAAGAACCTGACCATTGGATCCATGTCTAAGAAGGAAAAGGAAAGCCACTTCCAAGGATTTCAAGTGTGGAGTGTGACAAACTCCCGAAGTCCTGAAGTAGATCGCAAGCATCCGTTGTGAAGGAGGACATGCGTCGGTAGATCGTGAACTCCAGGAGAAAGCGCTCCGGCCAAAAGAGAGCGTAAAGGAGTTGAAACTCCTGAAGCCCGAAGAGCTAAAGTGGTGAGTCATGATGACATCACCTAGAGGTGACGTGGACACATGGGATGTGTGCCACGTGTCAATGGGTTTAGAACCGGTGGAGGATTGAAATGGAATTTGGAATGTGATGAGTTTCACCCATCTGAATGGGCCACGTATCAGTTGCTAGTATTCCACCATGTGGCATCCTATGTGAGAAGGGTTAGTGGGGCCCGAGGTTACGTAACGTAGCTAAAGGTCAGAGGACCCACAATGGTGTTGATCACAATATATCAAGATCAACGGCCAGAAGGCATTGGAGGGACCCAATTTGCACGGAAGTTAATTATCCAAGGCGGTCCTCCAATCCAAACCACAGTTTCACTGAAGGGTTACATGTTAGCATTAAGAGAATTGCAAGACAAAAGGAGGGTTTCTTCAAACCACTGTTGCATGCCCCTGCAATTGGAAAAACGTTAAGTGATGTAACGTAATAAAGTCACCTAAGGTGACATGGGAGTGTTTAGAGATTAATGGTTCGAGGTGTGCGAATGTGAAATCTTCTGAAGTCCTGAAGTACAGGAACTCCGATGCCTGAGGTTCCACAATGAGTGTCAATCATTGGATCTTGGGTAGACGTGGACCATTGATCCACCCTACTGCGTGAGTTGAGTAACTCGAAACTTTGAGTGATCGTTGTGTTATGCTTAGAAATATTTCGAAAACGAAGGCCTGAGTACGCACTTATTGATCTGGCGCTTGGTCACGACCCATGGTCACGTGGGTTGAGAACTGAGAGAAAGGGGCTAGTGCCCAAAAACTTAGCATAGCAGAGCTCCGAAAGAAGAAATCTACGGGGATTCTTGATTGAATGAGAATCGCAAAGAATGAAAACTGAACGTTTTCTTGAATCAAATTTATTTATGAATTTTGTGGGATTTGTTAAGGAATGATGGCCTGACAAATTTCGGTTGTCTGCATGTTGTGTTTGCATAATTTTATCTAGTGACAGAACCGAATAGAGTTGTCACTGAGTGTAAAGAAATGGAGAAGACACAGAATGCTTCAAGTTCAGAGAATGAAGCTAAAGGGATGGATTTTCATTTGGGAGTTGAAGGTTCAAACTCCATTGAACATGGAGAAGAGATAGATAAGGAAGGGAATATGATGAAAATAATTGAATGCTTGCAGAAATATGCCCAAACACACCGAGAAGATAGTAGAAAGCTCATGAAAGCTAAGGAACAATAGGGAGAATTCAACTTAAAGTTGATGAAGAGTCTGGAGAGAATAGAAAAGAAGTTGGACAAGGAGAGAGACTCTAGCAAAACAGGGAGTCACCAGACTTCTGAGGGAAGAAAATCAAGGAGTTTTGGTAGACACCATCATCACTCCCAAGGTCACTCCAAGAGGAGGGCACATAGTAATTCAAGCCCATATCCTACTAGAAAGAACAAGAGATCTGGAGTAGATGAATTGAAGGGAGAAATGCACAAGATTAAGCCTCCTACATTTGATGGATAATATAAGGAGGAAGATGTAGAATCATGGTTTCTTGGCATGAGGAAATATTTACAACCACAAAACTATTCCTCTCATACAAAAGGAAGAATTGTGATGTATCAACTGAAAGGAAAATCATCCATGTGGTGGGATCAACTTGTGCAAGTGCAACACATTAGAGAGAAAGATATCACTTGGAAAGAATTCAAGAGGTATTTCGAGAATAAATACTTGAATAAAAGATACTACAAAAGAAAGATGAAAGAGTTCTTTGAACTCAAGTTGGGAAGCATGACCATTGGTGAATACGAACGAATATTTTTGGAATTGTTGAAGTATGTTTTGTTCATCAAAGATGGGACTACCAAGATTCAAAGGTATCTAAGTGGACTACCACCTTACATTGGGGACAAGATTCAGTATGATGACCCTAAGACTATCAAAGAAATGATAAGAAGAGAGAAATTATTATATGAACAACAAAGAGAAAATCCTACTTTTCAGAAGGCTTGGGATGACCAAAAGAAGTTCAAGAAAGAGCAGAGGAAGAAGGGAAACAAACCTCCCTTTTTCAAAAATGATCCTCAAGGATAGCCATCGTTTAGAGAGACGAGAATGGATGACGTAGGGGAACAAAGGCCAAGGAAGATGTTGATTCAGTGTTGAGGTTGTCAGGGGAACGACAAGTACAGAGATGGTCCACACTACCACACTTAGAGGGGGGAGGGGTGAATGAGTGTGGGGATCTTTTTCACAAAACTTCCCTCTTACACAAAAACTCCTTAGTTAACATTCAACATTTTCTCATTACTCTTTGTTTTCATTTATAATCAGTTAGATGTGAATACATATGAACAACATATCATCAACAAATCATCTCCACAAGGAACACAAAGAACACAAGATGTATGTACAATTTTTCTTTTTATTATGGACCTCAATCCGAGGGTTTTTCAGCAACAAATGAATAGAGTACAACTCTACAAGAGCACCAGCTCTATATGCAAGACTCATCTTACCTTCTCAGCACCAACTGAGATGAGGAAACAATCCTCAACAAATATCAATCTGTCAACATAAACAAGTGCATCAACCATGCACCAACCTGTGCCAAACAACCTGTAATCAACCCGTACCATAAACAAGTGCATCCAACCATGTAGAAAGTATATACCAACCATGTTTCAAATACTCATCAACAATGACTCATCAATATGTACCAACATCATCAACTATACACCTCATGTATGTGCCAACTCATCAACTGCTTGTCTCAACCATGACTAGTTTTGGATTAGTCAACAATCCCAACTTGAAATAATCATAA
>ML782756.1:619255-659084 GCA_009831015.1 Picea engelmannii | reverse complement strand
TTAATCTCTTTATTTTACCCTACACACTTTATGAAGACTCACATTAGCTTAAGTGGGTTTTTTTTTGTTTAATTTTATTATTAGCACATGTATTGTTAGTGCTAGCTAGTAGGAAATGAAATTCTAATGTTATTTGAATGGCAAAGTTATTGTGAGCTAGAATATAATGGCATTGTTATTAGGAGATGGTTAAGTTTTGATTATTATGTTAGGGCGAAGTAGTACCTTCACTATAAAGATAAATTATCAAGCTTATTACTGGGAATGAGGAATGGCCTTAGGTATGCAATTAAGGAAGGAATTACTTTATGAATTCAATTAGCGAAGGAATTGTTTTATGTATTTAATCAAGGAAGGAAACTCCTTGGATTAGGTGGAGGTTGCAAATCATAGGGGTAGTGAATATTTAATGTATAGTCTTGAATTCACTAGAATTTTTACCCTAGAAGAGTTTTTTTTTTTTTTCTTGACTTAGGACTCAAATTCTGAACTGGCGACACTTGGTTAGGGGAATTTTTTAAGGATTTATTAAGGTGTTAATGTCTCAGGGATGTTTAGGTTTGTTTCCTTCATCCACATCAATGCGACGTGCCCTTCAGGATGCACTAGGTGCTCCAAGGGTGCCACTCGCCTCGTTTGTTTCCTTTACACGACGTGCCCTTCAGGATGCACCATGTGCTCCAAGGGTGCCACTCACCTCTTTTGTTTCTTTTGTGCAACGTGCCCTTCAGGATGCACCATGTTCTCCAAGGGTGCCACTCGCCTCTTGTGTTTCTTTTGTGCGACGTGCTCTTCAGGATGCACCACGTGCTCCAAGGGTGCCACTCGCCAACTAGACTGATTGGTAGACATCTATAACCCCTGGAGTCAACACTCTACCAGGTGAACTTATGGGAGACTAAGGGCTCTAAGTAATAAGGCCCCCGCCTTATTGCACGCCCCTTATAATCATCGTGAGCGACTGTTGCAGTCTTCCCTCACGGCATCGTGGATCCTCTCAAACTAGGTAATCGTTAACCTACAGTTCGAGCCACAATGGGAGTGCTAATAGGTGGTGGCAGGGTTGTTGTCCACCCCTCTCCCTCAACCTCTCTGGAACTCATGTGTGGCCCCTTTAATCCATATGTGAGTCCGGTCGGCAAGCTATCGTTAGCCTGCATCATCGACAATCGTGTCAGAACATGTCAAAAATCAAATCATCAAATCAATGAAATATCACAGTAAATAAATCAACCCAAATAGCACACTCCCTAACTCAATCCGGAGTCCAAGGGGGTTCTACCGATGCCGCTGCATCCTCAAGGTCCAAAACCCTGCACACTCGATAAACTGATTCAATAGAACCTATCTACATCAAATATTAAAACATCACATCGTCTATCAATCGCATCATAATCAAGCATAAATGGTTTAACATCATAAAGGTCCAGATCACTTGCGAGCAAGTGTCCTCAAATAATAAGTTTTCTCAGTGTGCCAAAGCTGGATGTTACAATAACTTTGTACTTGTAATGAATAAAGATCTGAAACTGACACAAAATGTTCTTCGGTGTGTTTTATTCAATTCCTACAAGTTTCACTACTTGGAACCTCTCAGAAAAGGAGTTATAGCAAAAATGGCATACCTTGTTGAATTTTAGCTTATTCTATAGAGAGACCTTGTAGAGCGTGGCCCACAAAAAATATTTGTTGAATTGATCTGAAAATATGACAAAGAATACAATAGACTGTACCCTAACCAACACATTTGGTCTCACTAAATTTGGATCTATTATGAAGAAGTTACGACGTTTTTACCCGAAACACCTGTTTTTGACTAGTTTCAGGACTAGCCACAAACCCTATTTTCCACGGAGTGTAACTCCCAAAATACAACGACCCAAAAGATGATTTTTTTACCACAGATACTTGGATATGTTTTTGCAATGGTATAGAAATTTCACGGTCTGAATCATTATAGAAAAAAAGTTATAGCAAAAATGGTGAGATGACCTGTAAATAGCATTCCTTATAAAGCACCATCAAAACAATTTATCCTTCCTTGCATTTCGGCATTCTTTTCTTCACCTTCCTTATGAAATTTGGCTTAGATATCCTTGGTTACCTCAGTCACCTATAGCTATTCAATATTCTTAAGTGTTCCACACCAAAAATTCTCAAGAAGCTCTCACAAGAAGCTCTCCATCAATACTCCAAAAGATATTCTCACAAGAAGCTCTCCATTGATCCACAAAAAGGATGATCTACAAGAGACCATTTCTATCTTATTTATACTTTCATCCTTTAGGTCACTTAACCCATTTTTAGGTCACTTAACCCATTTCTAGGTCACTTAACCTGTTTTCCTTATTTTAGGGTTAACCACTTTCGATAAATAGAAATTTCTCCAATATTTTATCATTTAAATATTTCTTCTTGATTTTCTCATCTTACTTGATCATTTCTTGATTTTTTTCACTTCTCTTTATTATTTAAATAATCCACCTTGACTTTATCACCTTACTTTATCATTTAAATAATGATTTCTTCTTTTAGGTCACTTAACCCATTTCTAGGTCACTTAACCTATTTTCCTTATTTTTAGGGTTAACCACTTTCCATAAATAGAAGGTTCTCCAAGACTTTATCATTTAAATATTCCTTCTTGATTTTGTCACCTTACTTTATCACTTCTTGATTTTGTCACTTCTGTTTATTATTTAAATAATCCACCTTGCCTTTGCCACTTTACTTTATCATTTAAATAATGATTTCTTCTTTTAGGTCACTTTGACTTCTTTGACCTTGGGGGCTTCAAGCCTTCATGTGGGGGTCCTTCATCTTCATAAGGTCGTAACTCTCAAACCATGAGGAGTTATGTGAAATTCCACATACCACCAAAAATGGCATGAAAATCACTATCCATATAGTATAGTTTCACCAACAATTTCCTTGATATTCATCTCATTATTCCACATACAAGCATGGGTCCTCCAACCATTCTTCTAGGATAACTCAATCCGTAAAGCATCTTCCCGTGAGGGCTTTCACCATAAGGGGACCACTTTGGAGTTCATCCATTTATGCACCTTATCAATCATGATAATAAAATAATGAGAGCAAGGGTCCTCCAACCATTCTTCTAGGATAACTCAATCTGCAAAGCGTCTTCCCGTGAGGGATTTCACCATAAGGGGGCCACTTTGGAGTTCATCCATTTGTGCACATTATCAATCATGATAAGAAAATAATGAGTCATCTATACATTTTTCCAACAATGCATCATATACCAATGAAACCACAATGATACATATTCATCATGTATCAATGACAACTCATTGATCCATCTTCATCATATCAATGACAACTCATTGATCCATCTTCATCTATGCATTCTCATCAAGGAAAATACATATTATATTACATCAATCACTTGACATCAATCAATGAAATCAATCAATCAAACCATTGGCATCAATGACAACATGATCCAACAAATTCAAAGGTATCTGAGTGGACTACCACCTTACATTGGGGACAAGATTCAATATGATGACCCTAAGACTATGGAAGAAATGATAAGAAGAGAGAAATTATTATATGAACAACAAAGAGAAAAACCTACTTTTCAGAAGGCTTGGGATGACCAAAATAAGTTCAAGAAAGAGTAGAGGTAGAAGGGAAACAAACCTCCCTTTTTCAGAAATGGTCCTCAAGGACAGCCATCGTTTAGAGAGACGAGAATGGATGACGTAGGGGAACAAAGGCCAAGGTAGACACCAATTCAGTGTTGGGGCTATCAGGGGAACCACAAGTATAGAGATGGTCCCCACAAAAATGGCAAAGTGAGAGTTATCCATAATGTTCAGTGGGCTGAAACAGTGGAGGACATGGGTAGTAGAATGCCAAGGATCTATGCAGCCTTGGACAACAAGCAAGATGAATATCAGTCGCACATGATTGAATTGGAAGGTATGATCAATAACCATCCTTTCACTATTTTAATTGATTCAAGGGATAGCCATAGTTATATAGATCCTAGAGTGGTGTAAAGTTTTCAATTGTCAAGAAGCAAACATGAAAAGTCTTGGTTAGTACAGTTGGCTATAGGAACCAAGAGAAAAGTCACTGAGTTAGTTAAGTCATGTTCTCTGGACATGAATGGACTGAGAAAAAAGGTTGAATTGAACATTCTTCCTTTAGGTTTTTATGACTGTCTAATTGGGATGGACTGGTTGTACCATAACCATGACATCTTGGACTGTCGAAACAAGGCATTCACTTGCCTGGATGAGGAAGGAAATCGGAAAACATTCCAAGGAATTCCCCGAGCTATTGCTATTAGAGAAATCTCAACAATGCAGCTGAAGAAGTTCTACAGAAAAGGTTGTCAATTATTTGCAGCCCATGTGGAGGAAGAATCTAAGGATGAAGTCTCAAATATTGGAGATCATGTGGTAATAAAGGAGTTTGAAGATGTATTCCAGGAGGTACTTGGACTACCTCTAAAAAGAGATATTGACTTCTCTGTAAACTTGATGCCTGGAGCAGCTCTAGTTTCGAAAGATCCTTACAGAATGAGTACGCTAGAGTCAAAAGAAATGCAATTGCATCTTGAAGAGATTCTAAAGAAGGGGTACATATGCCCAAGTGTGTCACCTTGGGGTGCCTCAGTCCTGTTTGTGAACAAGAAATATGGGACACTGAGATTGTGTATTGATTTCAGACAGTTGAACAAAGTAACTGTAAAGAACAAATATTCTTTGTTGAGGATTGATGACCTCTTCAATCAGTTGAAGGATGCGAAGATATTTTCAAAGATAGATATCAGGTTAGGATATCACCAGGTAAGGATAAAGGATGAAGACATCAACAAGACTACCTTTATAACAAGGTATGGTCATTACGAGTTCACAGTGGTGTCATTTGGGCTGTCGAACGCACCTGTTGTTTTTATGTGTCTGATGAATGGTGTATTCATGGACTATCTAGACAAGTTTGTCATAGTCTTCCTGGATGAAATTATGGTGTATTCCAAGTCAGAGGAAGAGCATGAACAACATCTGAGGATGGTGTCTCAGGTGATAAGAGAGAACCAACTATATGCCAAGTTGAGCAAGTGCTCATTTTATTAGGAGCAGATCCATTACTTGGGGAATATTATTTCGAAGGATGGGATAGTTGTAGATCCTGAAAAGATTGAGGCCATTAGAGAATGGTTAGTGCCAAAGAATGTGACAAAAATTAGATATTTTATGGGTCTATTTGGTTAGTATAGAAGGTTTATCGTAGGGTTTTCAAGGATAGATCACCCTATCACTTCCTTGCAAAGGAAGGAGAAGAAGTTTCAGTGGAAAAAAGATTGTGAGAGAAGCTTCTAGCAATTGAAACAATTGTTAACCAGTGCCCCAATCCTGAGGATTGTAGATCCAAATGAAGACTTTTTAGTTTGTACATATGCATGCAAAGAAGGATTGGGAGTAGTCCTTAGTCAAAATGGATTTGTAATCCGTTATGAATCCAGAAAGTTGAAAGAGAATGAAAGGAATTGTAATACCCCAAGGATGTGCCCCAATTTCATTATGAAATGTAATTATGTTTTATAGGATCGTGAGCCAAGTTTATATAAGTTGGTGGGATTACGAGTTTATTAGGCTCGAGATCCTAAGTGTTGAAGGACAAGAGCCTAATTTTTGTACATGTAATGATGCACATTATTAATATAAAAACATCTCTGCGTGTGGACCGACCACGATGAATGAGTAATGGGGGACTAAGCTTCCATAGAGTGGGTAAGGGAAAGGGGGCTGAAAGGTTGGAAAGAGAGGCTAATTGTTGAGCCTAGGGGCTAAGATTGGGGGTTTAAGTCCTTGGGAATAATAATTTATTATTATTCCAAAAGATATGTGACAAAACATGTTTTTATCCTATGTTCCTGGAAGGGGAAACGTGGACAAAAGGGAACACAGGCTGATGGAGCGCATGCAGCCTCATGGGTGACATGTGTCGGCCCTGGCACATGAAATTTAACCCAAATATTGAGCCGTGGAGGGGGTTCCTCCTCCGTTCTTCCATCGGCTGTCTGAAACAAGGAATCCCATCTAACCTCTGCATGCATACCCGCACGCAGCTCTGAAACCAGAAGCTAGTGTGTTTTCTTGAGGAGTCAATACACCCTCTGTCAAAACTAGTTATGTTGTATTGTTTGTTTGTCACTAGTTTTGGGAAGCCCATGTCTATGTTTTCTGTGGACTGTTGTGGTCGTGCAGTGCTTGACTGCGTGTGGCTTGTTGGCCAGTGTATGTTTGTGTTGAGCCTCGTGGTTTCTCGACTACATTGGAAACCGAGTTGAAGGAAACATGTCAGTTGGCCTATGTGTAACACTCTCTCCAAGTGAGAGAGTGCGCGGAGGAAGTGACAACTTCTGGAAGGGGTCCTATAACTGCCACAGAGCTTGGAGACTTCCGATCTGGTCTGTTACTGAATCCCAAGGCAAGGGAGGTTTAGCATCCGAAGGACTGTCCAGGTGACAGTGAAGGTGTAGACTCCTGGGGTGGGACATGCATATGGGGAATAAGGGTCTGTGAGTAGTGGGCATAAGTGACTCCTGGGAGAGAATCCTTTCTCTATATCTATGTGTCTTCCCATTGACCTTGCCTAGCCTAGGATTCCCTGCCCGATGGATCTTAGTCTCATTTCAGGGGTGACCTACTACTGAGAGTGATGAGCAACGCAGTCTAAGGCTGGGAGGTTCATGGAGGGTCTGCACGCAGTTGGTGGAATTACCACAGTTTCAAAGATAAGTATTAGTTTGTTCTTAATATTATGTTTTGCATGCCTGTGATGCTTATATGTTATCATGTATTCTGTTGCGCATATGAGTTATTGTTAATGTCCTTGATGATGTATATTAGTAGTAATCATGTGCTTACTCTGTATTGTTAGGTTAAATCTGTTAATTAGATTTAATATGTATGTTATATATATAAGTATGAGAATGTTCCACATAGCAGCATCGCCCGACAAGGTGATTGATGGTCAGGGATGTTACAATATGGTATCAGAGCTCAAAAGGCTAAGAAAGGGTTGGGTTTGGTAGGATTTCCATTTGTTGATGGTCGGGGATGTTACATTATGGTATCAGAGCCATGTTTTCAATGTTGAGACTGAATGGGCTGAATAAGTGGTCATTGGACCTGAAGTTTCAGGTGGAAATTGTGTTTGGAAGAACCAATTTTTGGACCTTAGAATGTTTCTGAGTGCCAAGGAGTTACCTAGTTGTGTTACGAAGCTCGGGAGAAGTAGCGATATAGTAAAACCATGACAGAAGTGGTATTAGGACTGCAGAGTAATGTGGGTCACAGGACCTGTTCGGAAGAAAAGGAAACCTTACAACCATCATATCTGAAAGAAGATGCAACAGAGTTATCTTGGAAACCTTTTGGAATTTTGGCAATCGAGAGAAATGAGATGTGATGATGCACGAACTCCCGATGCCCGAAAATTTGAAATCCCAAGAAAGATATACACCATAGATCATAGAAAAATAGCTTGACTGTTGGATCAAGCAGGTGAGTAGATCGGAATTTTGGAGTTTCATCAATTGGGAGAAACGAGGTGTGTTGATGCACAAACTCCCGAAACCTAAAGTCCCAAAACAAAAAGCAAGTAGGGTAGGAACCGATGACGTCGCTGAAGGTGATGTGGACCTTCCTAGACCTACCATGTGCCACCATTTTAGTTGGTGACAGCTGCACTACGTGGGCCCGGAGCGTAAAGTAGATCAAAATTTCAGATGTTAGAAGATTGGGGAGAAGTAGGTGTGGGAAATCCCGAGATCTGAAGTTTCAAGGTCCCTAGGTTTCGAGACCCGAAGTTCCGAGGTCCCCAAGTCCCGAAAACTTTGAGGAAGGAAAGACCACAATGGGTTTCATCCATTGGATGAATGTAGACATGGATCATTGATCCACCCGATTCCACGAATTCGGTACTCGGAACTATGAGAGAAAGTCTTGTGAGTGCTTGGAAATATCCAAAGGCCGAAAGCCCGAGTAGCACCTAGTAGTCTAGCGTTTGGTCACAGCTCGTGATCACATAGGTTGGGATCTGAGATAGGGGCTATCACCCAAAAGTTGTAGATCCGAGCAGAGCTCGGAAGATTTGTGAGATCAAAATGTTTTCTTAATCGGATTGGTTTTGAATGTGTGTTATTTGTTAAGGAGAGATGGCCTGAAAAATTTTGGTTGTCTTCACGTTGTGATTGCAGAAGTTGACGAGTGCCAAAACTGATTAGAATTTCCACATAGTGCAAATAAATGGAAGAGGCATGGATTACCTCCAGTTCAGAGAAAAAAAAGAGAAGGAATGGACGTCCACCTGGGGGTTGAAGGATCGAACTCCAATGGGCATGAAAAAGAGATAGATAAGGAAGGAAATCTGAGGAAGATGATTGAAAAATTGCAGAAAGATGCCCAAACTCGCCAAGAAGATAGAAAAAATATCAAGAAAACTCAGGAAAAACAAGGATAATTCAACGTAAAGTTGTTAAAGAGTTTGGAGAGAATAGAAAAGAAGTTGGATAAGGAGAGTGACTTGATCAGAACATGGAGTCGCCAAACTTATTTGGGGAGAAGATCAAGGAGTGTTGGTAGACACCATCATCACTCCCAAATTCACTCCAAGAGAAGGGCAAACAATAGTTCAAGCCCATCTCCTACTAGAAAGCACAAGATATCTGGAGTAGATGAACTGAAGAGGGAAATGAATAATACTAAGCCTCCTATGTTTGATGGAGAACATAAGGAGGAGGAAGATGACAAAACATGGTTGCATGGCATGAGGAAATAATTCCAACTACAGAATTATTCCTCTCATGCAGAAGGAAGAATTGCGATGTATCAACTAAAAGGAAAAGGAACCATGTGGTGGGATAAACTTATGCAAGTGTAAACATTAAAGAGAAAGATATTACTTGGAAGGAAATCAAGAAATATTTGGAGAATAAATAATTGAATAAAAGATACTATGACAGAAAGATGAAATAGTTATTTGAACTCAAGCTCGGTAGCATGACCATTGATGAATATGAGTGAAGGTTTTTGGAATTACTAAAGTATGTTCCATTCATCAAAGATGAGACTGTCAATATTCAAAGGTATATGAGTGGAATTCCACCTTCCATCAGTGACAAGATCCATTATGATGACCCTAAGACTATGGAAGAAACTATAAGGAGAGAAAAATGCTTATGTGAACAACAAGGAGAAAAGCCTACTTTCCGGAAGGCTTTGGAAAACTAGAATAATTTCAATACCGATCATAGGAAGAAGGGAGATAAGCCACCCTTTTTCAGAAACAATTATCAAGGACAACCATCTTTTAGAGAGCCCAAGAAGGTTGAAGTGGGTGGGAAAATTCCAAGACATCCACCTATGGAATGTTGGGGTTGTAAATGAAACCATAGGTACAAAGATTGCCTCCACAGAAATTATAAAGTGAGAGTTTCCCACAAATTTTAGCAGGCTGAAATAGTGGAGGACATGGGAAGTAGAATACCAAGAATGTATGCATCCCTGGACATCCCTGGACAACAAGAAAGAAGAATATCATTCGCACATGATTGAAGTGGAAGGTATGATCAACAACCGTGCCTTTACTATTTTAATTGATTCAGAGGATAGCCATAGTTATATAGATCCTAGAGTGGTGGAAAGTTTTCAATTGTCGAGAAGAAAACATGGAAAATCTTGGTTAGTGGAGATGGCTACAAGAACCAAGAGAAAGGTTACGGAATTGGTTAAGTCTTGTCCAGTGGACATGAATGGACTGAGCACAAGAGCTGAATTGAACATTCTGCTTTTAGGTTCTTATGACTGTCTAGTTGGGATGGATTGGTTGGACCAACACCATGCCATCTTGGAATATCACAACAAGGAATTCACTTTCCTAGATGAGGAAATCAGAAAACAGTCCAAGGAATTCCCAGAGTTGTTGCTATTAGAGCAATCTGAGAAATGCAGCTAAAGAAGTGCTACAGGAAAGGTTGTCAATTATTTGCATCCCCTGTGGAGGAAACACCTAAGGATAAGGTGTCAAATATTGAAGATCATGCAGTACTAAAAGATTTTGAATATGTATTCCAGGTGGTACCCAGACTACCCCTGAAGAGAGATATTAACTTCTCTATAAACTTGTCGTCAAGAGCAGCTCCAGTGTCGAAAGCTCCTTATAGAATGAGTATGCCAGAGATGAAAGAACTGCAGTTGTGGATTGAAGAGATTCTGAAGAAGGGTATATACGCCCAAGTGTGTCACCTTGGGGTGCCCCGGTCCTATTCATGAATAAGAAGGATGGGACGTTGATATTGTGCATCGATTTCAGAAAATTGAACAAAGTAAATGTAAAGAACAAATGCCATCTACCAAGGATTGATGACCTCTTCGATCAGTTGAAGGATACGAAGATAGTTTCGAAGATAGACCTCGGGTAGGGATATCACCAAGTAAGGATAAAATATGAATACATCATCAAGACCGCTTTTAGAACAAGGTATGGTCATTACAAGTTCATAGTGGTTCCATTTGGGCTGTCAAACACACATGTTGTTTTTATGTGCTTGATGGATGGTGTGTTTCGGGACTATCTAGACAAGTTCGTCATAGTCTTCCTGGATGACATTCTGGTGTATTGCAAGTCATAGGAAGAGCATGAACAACATCTTTGGATGGTGTTGCAGGTGCTAAGAGAGCACCAACTATATGCCAAGTTGAGAAAGTGCTTGTTTTATTAGTAGAAGATCCATTACTTGGGACATATTATTTCAAAGGATGGGATAGATGTAGATCCTGAGAAGATTGACGCCATCAAGGAATGGTCAGCACCAAAGAATGTGTCGGAAGCCAGATCCTTTATGGGTCTAGCTAGATATTACAGAAGGTTCATTGCAGGGTTCTCAAGGATATCTCACCCTATCACTTCCTTGCAAAGGAAGGAGAAAAAGTTTCAGTGGACTGAGGAATGTCAGAGAAGCTTCTAGTGATTGCAGCAACTGTTAACTAGTGCTCCAATCATGAGGATTGCATATCCGAATGAATATTTCGTAGTATGCACAGATGCATGCAAAGAAGGACTAGGAGGAGTCTTAAGACAGAATGGATTTGTGATATGTTATGAGTCCAGGAAATTGAAAGAGCATGAAAAAAACTATGCAACTCATGATTTGGAGTTGTCTACCATACTTCACACTCCAAAGAAATGGAGGCATTACCTCATGGGAAGGAGGTTTGAACTAAGGACAGACCATAACGGTCTGAGGTATTTGTTTGAACTGAGGATAGACCATAACAGTCTGAGTAGAACAAAGTGGTTGATGCACTCTACAGGAGAGTGCATGAACTACATGCTACAACCATTAGCATGTACCAAACTGATATTAAGGGCAGAGTTTTGGAAGCTACAAATGCAGATTTGCAGTACATGGAGTTGGTAGCAAAGCTACAACAAGGTGAGATGCCACAGAAAGTGGAAAATTATAAATTGGAGATTGATGGAAAACTCTTGTACAAAAACAGAGTTTATGTACCTAATGTCTAGGAATTGAAACTTATGATTTTGAAAGAAATGCATAATGTGCCTTATGTTGGGCACCCTGGATATCAGAAAACTGTGGTAGCAATCAAGAGCCATTACTTTTGGTCGGGTATGAAGAAAGAGATTGTTGAATACATCGCTAGATGTATGGACTGTGAGAAGGTTAAAGATGAGCATAGGCACCCAGCAGAGTTGCTACAGCCCTTACCCATTCCTGAGTGGAAGTGGGAGGTAGTGACAATGGATTTCATCACAGGATTTCCCAGAACAGGAAAGAAACATGATTCAATCATGGTGGTGGTGGACAAGGTTACGAAAGCTGCCCATTTTATTCCATTGAAGACTACTCACAAGGAAGCTCATGTTGTTGATATCTACATGAGGGAAGTAGCATGATTGCATGGTATTCCCAAGACAATTGTGTCTGACAGAGATCTTAAATTTACCTCAAAATTTTGGAAGGGGTTATTCAAAGGGTTTAGAACAAATCTGAACTTCAACATTGCTTATCATTCTGAGTCTAATGGACAGACAGAGAGGGTGAATAGAGTAATAGAAGACATGCTAAGGATGTATGTGATGGAAAAACCATCTAAATGGGAAGACTACCTACACTTGGTATAATTCGCCTACAACAATGGGTATCAAGCATCACTCAAGATGAGCCCGTTTGAAGCACTTTACAAAAGAAAGTGCAACACTCCAATAAGTTGGGATAACCTAGCTGATAGAACAGTAGCTGGGCCAGAGTTGTGTTGACAGGCGAAATTGACCGCTCGTCAGCCGGAGGAGTGGATCTGGTCCAGGGTTGTCTAAATAAACAAATCCTTTTGGATTAATCCACTCTGATGGGTTTAGCGGCTCCGTTGGCCGACCTAATTCCTATGAAAGTGAAAAGAAAAAAACTAAAGAAACTAACTAAATGAAAAATAAACAGCTGCTGAAACTATATGCAATCTAAATATATTTATAGTTTTACTAACTAACAAAATAATAATTCTACTTATCAAATATACAATGTATCGATATATTTATATTTCTATTATATGTACAGTATTCACAAAATGCAATTTGTTTATCGAAAACCTGCGAAAATCATATATGAATTGACAGTAAAGCTATTGTTTAGTATTTTTTATCTTTTATGAACAAGAAATGAAATGACAGCTATCTAGTTGAGAAAAATAAAAATAAAAATCTACACAATGTATCTAAACTACAGAAAATTATTAGATGAACTAGGCTAATAGAATGCTACTAGCAAACTAACCTGTAATCGCATATCCTATGTGTCCTATACATAGCATCTACGTTTATTGTTTCATGAGGCCAACCCGCACCAGATTTTACCAATTCTTCTCATAAATGCGAAGCAGTAACGCTTTGAATGCTAATGACAGAGCAAGTAAGATATGTAGCAACAACAATTTATAATTTGACAAACGATCACATTAAGATAAATCTGAGTATGAAAATTTGCATTTAACTACTCATTGAATAAAGAAGATCAATCTTCTAATCATCAAATGTGAAAAGATTAATTGTTGTATATAAAATGAGAGACATAAAAACATGGACACCATATAAATCCCATCACATCAACCTATAACAAATTATGATATCTAAAGTAGTCAAAATTTGATTTCAAATCGAAATGAGCAAAACTTGAATAGAAATATGATATATTGAAGCTAAAGTTGTGCAAATAACCACTTTCATTCAAGTCTGAATAATCACCAATCCATAGTTTTTGCTCCCAGGCAGTGATGGGTCTTAGTCTACAAAATAATACATTTATAAAGGCCACAGGATCTAAAAACTTCATGTGGAAATCATCAAATCAGTTCCAAAAATTATGGGGAATACAATCTCCCAAATTCTCATTGTTATCCAAAACTAACAGCCTAATCTAAAACCATGTAAAGAAATAGCATGTTCAGAGATTCCACTATCAATCCAATCTCCTTTAGAATTCGTATGTACCTAAAAACGCACAAGAATACATGATTTCAGATTGCATTTTAATTGTAAAATCAAAAAATTCAAATTTTAGTAACTAGCTACAGAATCTCACGATTTTGTAGCTAGTTATTATTATAAACAGAATCATGTTTTATCAATTCAATCAAAACATAAATGGATACAATTTGAACAAACAAATCTTGTACGCTAATTCAGAATAAAAACAAAATCATCTTAAAATTACTTTTAAAATACCATACCTCGGATTCAGGGATTCGTTTTGATCAAGCTATTTTCAAATTCACAATAGTAGTGGTCGCCTCCACATTCTTAAAGACAACAGAACCTGTGGTGTTTTGTCTTTTATCATTAGCTTGAGCTACATTTTGCAATCTATCGTTCTCCTTGGTTAGCACATTCACTCGGTCCTCCAAGGACTTGATACAAGATTAGAGCAAAGGGACGTCTGTATAATATCGGTCGAACCACGACTTACACTCATTGCACTGTGGTTGAACAAGATGTGTATTCATAGGTGAAGAACTTCTTAATTGACCAGCAGTTTCTCTGTCGAGTTTGATCCCAGGGAAGTTGGGGTCGTCTCTAAGACACGGTGGGAGGTTCGTCACATAGTCATAGGGCTTAATTGAGCAAAGTCCGTGCCAGTATGGATATTCTTCGGTTAGAAACCGTTCGATTTCGGAATCAAAATCTTCACTTAACAGAATTGGTTTTTGGTCTGTGTTTTCTTTAGGTTTATTACGAGCACACCGTGAAACCCAGCGCATGACCTTTTTACCCTTGTAATTGATATCACTGTTTCCTTTACCCTTTTTCTTTGCAGACTTTTTAACAAGCTTACCACCAACTTTTGGACATGAATCAGGCAGGGTGTTGGGTTGGGTAGTGTTCGGGTAGGTCGAGGGTTCAACAGAGGGCAAGAGCATAGGAGGGGGAATGACAGGCTCAACAAGGGTTTCTGTAACAACGGATTTGTCAACTTGTCCTATTTCAAGATTGGCAAAACCATTCCTCAACAAGAAAGTGTCCCAACAATCGCCATTCAACTTCAACTGATGAACCATAATAATTTTAATTAAACTGTGGTGGAAGAGGCTGGAGTCGGATTTGTCCCTTTTGAAATGCTTAGCCATTTTGTATAAACTCTGAAGGAGAAAATATGGCATGTTTAAGGGAAAATCGATGAAACTCATGAGCAACCGCAAGTGGTATAAGAAAACTAAACCGTATCTACCCTCACAAGTAACGAACTGCTTGATAATAGCCAACAAATCGTGCCATCTAGGTTTTAGAGCTGTAATGGGCATACCTTTGTCGCAGCTGTTAATGTTCCTTGAGGTAAACAATAGTGACCAGGGTACTTCGTCAGAATTTTTAAACCATTTTTGTCCCACGGCTGGCAGACCAGTGGCTGAGCTAAGAAAAAATTCATTCAACTCGAGCTGGACGTCCCCAATTTTGACTCTGCAACCATCGAATGTTAGCACGAATTGTTGAGCAAATGCCAGGTTAAAACCCTTGAAATTATCAACAAAGACATGCCAACCATTCCTCTCTAAGTCCTCTCGGGCATTATCAAACAACAATAAAGTTTGGACACCATTGGGTTCGATTCTCACTACAGGAGCCATAGCTAACAACACAAAATCAACAGGGTATTCGGCAATAGGGTTTGACAGGATAGACACAAAACCATTGTCCCGAAGCTTCCCCAACACAATGCAAAGGCAACCTGAAATGCAATGGCAGAGCATTAATGTTATGCGTGTGAGGATAATGGTGTAAGTCGAGGCCATGAAAGAACATCATATTGATGCCTTTGTGTAACGGTACATTCAAATCATAATAGTGCATATCCAAAAGAATTTTAATAAACATGTCAAATGAACCATCACATAACCACGATTTGACCCAAAAATCAACGTGTCAATCAAACCATTGTGTCGAAGATTTTGTAAATCAACACCATATTAAAAATAATCAAATGCATAAATGTTTGGTGTTTCGATAAATATGTGACCAATGGTGTGTTTGAGGTCAAGGAGTTATAACCATATAAACAAGTAAGTTCATGATAAACCAAATTATCATTTTGATGTAATCAACATGAATTCCAACAGTGGATTTTCACGCTTGCAGTCGTGAAAACGAAAATGAAAAACAGATATGCAAAAAGCGAAGAATAATGATCTCATTTAAACAGTTGCAACGATTAATGAGGGTTTAAAAACCTTGTGTAGGTAGCTTGTAAAAAAAAAAAAGATAGAGATTAATATGGCTGCCAACAATGGTGACACACCAGTAGAAACAGTTATCTCTACCAAACGAACAAGTCCAGATTAGGATAATGAGAAAAACTCCAACTCAAAAACAACCAGAAAATTGTTTGAACATCATCATCAATCATAAAAAATTCCAGTTTTAGATTGCTTGTTATTTTAAAAGATGAAAACTGATGACAATCTTAACAAAAGCGAGCCACGATATTAAGGTTAAAATCTCCAATACTGTTGACAGAGCCACTGCTGCCAGCAGGCGTCCATAGCCTCGACAGGGATGCAATTTAACCCACTCCAATATATGTATCCTTCCAAGAAGTTCCATATTAGAACAAAGGACATTTAAGGTCAAAAGATTCCATATCTGAGAATTTCCATATACCTGACATTGCTTCGCTGCCAACGGGCCTGTTCAGTACCCCGACGAAGTTATCTTGGCGTCATGCATGCATTTACCTGCTGCCAGCAGACCTGTTCAGTATCCCGATGATTTTATAAGCACTTCCTACAGCTCTTTAATGATTTATTTAGTTCAAAGATATTTAATTGAGCGGGGTGACGCTGAAAATTGTGATATTTTGGACATATTTTAATAAATTACAGACCTTGAGAGAATTTTTTAACTGTCCTTCATTAAGATCTCGAGATGGTTTATTGATAAGCCGACCTTTGAAGGCAGGGAGACATCTCTAAGATGTTCTTTTTAAGGAACAGGGACAGTGTAAGAAGAAATTTTTGTGGATGATTGTGAAAAGCTTCAGTTACAGATTGAAATCAAGAAACGCTTTTCAAACAACATGCTTTCTTTAACATGGCTGCAAACTTCAGAAAAATATCATAATTGATGTTTAAACAACCTTCAACAGTTATTTTAGAGGAGAATTTTTTTTGTTTTCTTTGTCCGAACAGTTCATGATGCAGGTATATGTATTTCAAAAAGAAAGACTGATAAGCATAAGGGAAAAATCAAAACCAAAACAACAAAAAAAAATGAAAAGCAAACAAAGGAAAAATATTTACACAGTGTACACAGGGTTGTTATCAAGCGAAATACCATTTTAGAGCTTGGCCATTCACCAGATAGGTGTCTGGCTATCCCTCTAGACTCTGTAATCTGAAAGAGCTGGGACCCAATTTCTCAGCAATAAAAAACGGTCCTAGCCATAAGTTCTAAAACCTCGTATGCTCTCCCTTTCCCTCATGTGGTTTGTCCCATTTTAGGACAAGGTCACCTACTTCAAAATTTCTGTCAGAGGCAGAGTTGGAATCAAACCATCTTTTAACCACAAGTTGATGCTGATCCAACTTCCATTTTTCTTGGGCCCTCACTTCCTCTAGTTTTAATAATGTGTTAATTCGATTCTCCAAAGGGGGAAAGTCCTCTTCTTGTATTTTATGTGATAGCTACAGTGAGGGAAGAAGAATATGTGGTGGCAGAATTGTCTCTCTTCCATAGACGAGAAAGAAGGGAGAGTTACTCACAACAGTTTTTCGGAGTTACTCTATCAGCCCAGATTGCGTTTAATAGTGCATTATACCAATTTTTATGATTTTCATATACCGTTCTCTTGATTATTTTAATCAGATTTTTATTAGTTGATTATGCCAATCCATTACCTTGAGGGTAATAGCTGGCAGAATATTATAATTTAATTCCTTTTTCTAGAGCGAAATCACTCATCTCAAGAAACAAAAAATAGGAAGCGTTATCGAATACTAGACAATCAGGGATACCAAAACGAGTAATAATATTTGAATTTAAAAAGGCAATTACCTGACTAGTATTTACAGCTTTTAATGGGGTAGCTTTGGACCACCTAGTGAAGTAATACATGGTTGTTATGATAAAATTATTCTTCTATGAGGATGGTGGATTGATTGGACCTATAATATCAAGACCCCACCGCTGAAAAGGGGAGTCTACTGAAATAGACTGCAGAGGGAAGGCTGGTTTTTGTATTCGTCTGGACGCTTTTTGACAAATAACACACTTACGACATAAGGCATGAGCATCTTTAAAAAGTGTAGGCCAGTAATAGCCTGCTCTTAATACTTTATGGGCCATGTTATCTCCACCAAAATGCCCACCAGCTTCTCCTGCGTGCAATTCTAATAAGACCTTTTCTGCTTCATCTTTCTCAAGACGGCGCATTAGTACTCCATCAAAATTTTGATGAAATAGAATACCATTAATCAACTGAAAGGAGGCAGATTTCAATCTTAGTGCTCTTCTTTTTGTGGGATCCAGGTGATGGGGGGCTGACCCATGTTCAAGACAGAATTTTATATCATCATACCAGGGGATAATAGGGTTTTGTGCACATCAAATTAAATTTTAGTAGTGTTGTCCTGGGTTTGACACATCATTTTCCTCTTGTTGTCCTTCCGCTGAGTCAACGACTAACTTGCATAGCCCTTGACCTCTCACTATTTGTGCTGGGGTGATTTCTATGTCATACTCTTGTAAGGAGGTGACCCAGTTCGCACTCTTTTCACCTAGTTCTTTCTGCACTAACAGATTTTTTACAGCCGGGTAAGGGACAATAATCTTCGTCCTAGATTTCAAAAGATAAGATTGGAAGTGCTTTACTGCTTTAAAAACAGCATAGGCTTGTTGATCTACTGTTGGGTAATTACGTTCTGCGCCTTTGAAGGCTGAGCTCATAAAAGCAATTGGGACTTCATTGTTTTCAGCGTTCTTTTGAGTTAGGACAGCAACGTAGGAGCAGTCAGAAGCAAATGTGTAGAGAGTGAATTCTTGCGAAAAGTCGGTGCTCATCAGAGAAGGAGAATCTATTATGGCCTTTTTTATTGAATTAAAATCTTGGTTTTCTAAGGGTCCCCAATGATATCGTACGTCCTTTTTTATTAAGTTATGTAAAGGTCTCACCATTTCTGAAAAACTGGGGATGAATCTCCTGACAAAGTTTATTTGGCCTAAGAAATACTGCATAGACTTTTTTTACGAGGGAGGGGGGAGTTTCGAGATGACTTGAGTTTTTTCAGGGTCGATAATCATCCCTTCACTTGATAAAATAAATCCTAAGAGCTTACCTAGTTCTACTGTGAAGATATATTTTTTAGGATTCAAGTAAATGTCGTACTTACGACATCATTGTAGAATGGATCTTAAATGAGCTACATGATCAACTTTGTTTTTCGAGAATACAGTAACGTCATCCAGGTAAACTACGACAGACTGATTGATTAAGCCTCAGAAAGTGATGTCCATCGCTCTCTGGAAAGTGGCACCAGCATTAATGAGTCCAAAGGGAATTTTCCTATAAGCGTAGGTGCCCCATGGAGTGCGGAAGGTAGTTTTAAGTTGGTCTGGAGGAGACATTAGAACTTGGTTATACCATAAAAAACCATCCAATAAGGATAATCTTTCAGAACCAGATACCTGTTGAAGGATCTGTTCCATGGGAGGGACAGGGTAGTTGTCTTTGTTAGACGCTCGATTAAGATTTCAGAAATCGACGCATAGTCAGATTTCACCACTCTTCTTTCGGATAGAGACAATATTAGAGACTCATTGCTTGTGCCTAACTGGGAAGATTATCTTAGCATTCAGGAGTTTATTTAATTCTTTTTTGACAGTCGGTTCGAGTTTTGGGTGCATTTTCCTTAACTTTTGTTGAAAATGTAAGGTTTGGGGTTTCATAGGAATAACGTGTTGAATGATGTTAGGATCAAAGGCTTTTAGGTCGTCGTATGTCCAAGCAAAAACATCTTTGAATTCCTTAAACAAATTAATAAATGTCGCTTTCTCTTGTTCAGAACACCCCACCCCTAAATTAATGCATTGTGGATTGTCTTTAGTTCCCAAGTTTACTTTTTCATACGTTAAAGAGGAACTATTTGTTTTATAGTTCACTGATATTTTGAATTTGTCTTGAAGATCATAAATTTTTTCTAATCTAACTACAGATTTAGGGATAGAATTTACCATGTTCGATGAAGATTCGAGAGATCTCGGATCTGGTATTACCGTGAAGTCACGAAGATTCTCGTCATGAATAAATTCGTCGATCACCGCGCCTTGGAAAGTTTCTTCCATATGTAGGAAACTAATAATTTGTTGATCGTCGTCAAAGACTCTCCAATTCGTGATGTTGTCGGGGATGGATGGCTTGAACAACAGTTTGACAGAGAATGCATTCGGGGACAAGCCTTCTGCAGGAAAGAGTTTCGAAGCTACATTAGCTAACAAGTTAGCTTCTGAATTATTCAATCTACGAATAGAATTTATGTTAAAAGCAGAAAACTTATTCATCAAATTCCATACCTCAGATTGGTATCTTTTAAGATGTGGAGATAAACAGTGGATAGAATTTTTTACCTGTCTAACCACAATTTCTGAATCGCCAAAGACAGTCAAATTTTGAACATTCATATCTAATGCTTTCCTGAGGCCTTGCAATAAAGTCTCATATTTTGTTGTGTTGTTTGTACATTCAAACTCTAACCTGCATGCTATCGGGGTTTTGTTACCTGTTGGATCAATAATCACGCCGCCCGCACTAGCTCCTTCCTTGGATTTTGACCCGTCAAAGTAAAGAGACCATATTTGATTTTTGTCGGGTGCATGTGACCATTGGGTGGAAGATGTTGGTTGCATATATGTCACAATTTTAGACTGTTTCTCCAGGTTAGTGATAGCGGAAGTTTCGGCCATGAAATTTTCGAAAAAGGTATCCATCCCTTGTATTTTGGGTGAATCGGCAGAAGGTGTAAATGGTTCATTGGGATCATTTAAATCTATCACTGTGAACTTTAGGTAATGTTCACGATTTATCTTGATTCTGTTGGGATTTCCATTCTCGGGCAGCCATAAGTGAGACCAATCTGTTGCTAAATAGCCATGTAGTTGTTCTGACCAGTCTCTACTTAAAAACAAACCATAAACTTTTGGAATATCTACAACAATAATATCAATTACTTGATAAACTTTGGGGTTAGATGATAATCGTATAAGCACATTCCTTAATTCGCCTATAACTTTAACACTAGTTTGATCAAGTTGGATGATATTTAATGTGGATGGTTGGACTTCAGCATTAATCTTCTGACACATAGACCATGGCATTACATTGGATGACACTCCTGAATCTACCATACAATTGTGTACGTTCTTATTAAAGATTTCAAAAGTTAACAAAAATGGAGGCACATTTATGCGAGTAGTAATGGTGGAGGCTTGTTGCTTTTTACTCGTAGCCTCTAGAACTAATTTATCTACATTTGTTACATTATTTACAGGAAGGTCTCTCTTCTCATGGGGATCAGGAGTATTCTTAGTGGAGGCCTTCTGAGGAACTTTTGGGTTGTTCTGAAAACCTTTGTTACTTCTTGGATTGTCATTTTTGTTGTTCTCTGCGATATTCTGTAACATTTTTTGTAGCAAAAACGAGAATTTTAATCAGTCATAAACAGAAATGTTAGCCCTTAAATTTTTTAGATATTCAACTAAATCATAATCTAAGCTTGGGTTCGAATTATTCTGTTTAGTCTCAGTTGTTATAGACTGTTTTGGGGGAAAAGTCATCATGTTTCCAGAAGAAGGCTTGTTCACTGTCTTACTCCTAGTATTGTAAGGATGTACTTTCTCGAAATTAGCTTGAAAAATGCTATCCGAGAAGTGTCCAAAAATGTTCGGAGAGGATTCATCTTCTTCTACTGTCTCTTTTTCAGCTACTTCCTCAAGGATCTTAGAAGGCATCAAGTTATCCTGAGCTTCTAGAATCATTTGAATAGTGAATTGCAGGCTTTCTAGATTTAAGCCTTCGGTATTTGAATTAGGTCGATTGGTGGGAAAAGGCTTCCTAAACTGGGGTTTATAAGGCCCTTTGCTCGAAGAAGATTATTCGGCCATCCTTTTCAAATCTATAACTTGATTTGACAGTTTTTGAACGACTTTTTGTAGGTTTTCTAGATCAGAGCTTTCAGGTTGCGTTTTGTTTTGGGCAGGTCTAGGGAGGATTTCGATTTTCTTTTTGGAAGATGAACTAGTCTCTATTTCGTTGCTAGTAGTGTCTTTTAAGTTGAGGATATCTTTCTCGATATGACTGGCCTCTTCGAAGGCCTCTAACAATGTGTCTTTCTTAGATCTCATTACCTAGATGGCTATACTTTGATGTAAGGCTTTCGTATAATATGCTATGATAAGATTCTCAGCAGGCATCGAATCCATAGGGATTCGGTTCTTTAGTGTTAAGAATCTTTGGTTAAAGTCTTTGATTTTATCTTTTGGGTTCATTCTTAAACTAGAAATCTCCATGACTAGAACTTCTGGGGACTTGTCGTCTCCAAACTTCTTAAGAAAATAGGATTCAAACTTCTCCCACGACACGATGGTATGGGGTTGTTGGGAAAAGTACCAAGTAGAGGCATTTCCCTCGAAGGTGTAGGGAAACAATCTGCAGACTACGTCTTCATGCTCAACATTATGGAGTCTAATGGCTAACATAAACTTTTTGATGTGATCTTCGGCAGTCTAATTAGACTCCCGGTCAAATTTAGGAAGCCACTTCTCCGGGTGTTTGGGTAAGGAATGTTGAGGCCCAGGTATGGCTACTGCATCTTAGTCGAGCCAGGGTCTGGCGGGATTGTTCGGGTTGGCCATTGGTGTGGGTGGTGTCGAAGGCTAGGATGAGGAACTACCTTCGTCAGAGGATTCTTCTCCAGAAGAAGAAGGGGATGAAGGAGGTGGTGAGGGTGGTATACCATATCCTCCTGCTGCGGGAGTGAGGATTGGATCTGTGGTGTTTAAGGTGAGTTTAGTGCCTCCAAGTTGTTCTCTGATATCAGATAAATCTAATGGTTGGGCCAAAGGTCAGTTTGGTTGTCTTAAATGGGCAAAGGAACTATGTGTTCTTATGAGAGATTGGTGGACAATCTCGTGTACGTCACCACCTGTAGGATTTGGAGTTAATGGTTCGACTGTGATCAGTAGATCGTCATTCGATGTGGTTGTTGTTTGAGGGAAAATGTTGTCGTTTGAATGACTTCTTGTCACTATAGGTGAGCGAGTGGGTGGTGGAGGAGTCTTACGACCACCTCGTGCGATTAATAATTTTCAGGCCCTCCTTCTAGCGCCATTTGTTGATGGGCGAAATTGACCGCTCGTCAACTGGAGGAGTGGATCCAGTCCGGGGTTGTCTAAATTACCCAAGCCATTTGGATTAATCCACTCCAATGGGTTTAGCGGTTCCATTGGCCGATCTAATTCCTACGAAAGTGAAAAGACAAAAACTAAAGAAACTAACTAAATGAAAAATAAACAGCTGTTGAAACTATATGCGATCTAAATATATTTACAGTTTTACTAACTAATAGAATAATAATTCTACTTATCAAATATACAGTGTATCGATATATTTATATTTCTATTATATGTACAGTATTGACAAAATGCAATTTTTTTATCGAAAACCTGCGAAAATCATATATGAATTGACAATAAAGCTATTGTTCAATATTTTTTATCTTTTATGAACAAGAAATGAAATGACAGTTATCTAGTTGAGAAAAATAAAAATAACAATCTACACAATGTATCTAAACTACAAAAAATTCTTATATTAATAAGGCAAATAGAATGCTACTAGCAAACTAACCTGTAATCGCATATCCTATGTGTCCTGTACATAGCATCTACGTTTGTTGTTTGATGAGGCCAACCCACACTAGATTTTACCAATGCTTCTCGTAAACGCGAAGCAATAACGCTTTGAATGCTAATGACAGAGAAAGTAAGATATGTAGCAACATAAATTTATAATTTGACAAATGATCATATTAAGATAAATCTGAGTATGAAAATTTTCATATAACTTCTCATTGAATAAAGAAGATCAATCTTCTAATCATCAAATGTGAACAGATTAATTGTTGTATATAAAATGAGAGACATAAAAACATGGACACCATATAAATCCCATCACATCAACCTGTAACAAATTATGATATCTAAAGTAGTCAAAATTTGATTTCAAATCGAAATGAGCAAAACTTGAACAGAAATATGATATATTGAAGCTAAAGTTGTGCAAATAACCACTTTCATTCAAGTCTGAATAATCACCAATCCATAGTTTCTGCTCCTAGGCAGTGATGGGTCTTAGTTTACAAAATAATACATTTATAAAGGCCACGGGATCTAAAAACTTCCTGTGGAAATCATCATATCAGTTCCAAAAATTATGGGGAATACAATCTCCCAAATTCCCATTGTTATCCAAAACTAACAGCCTAATCTAAAGCCATGTAAAGAAATAGAATGTTCATAGATGCCACTATCAATCCAATCTCCTTTAGAATTCGTAATTACCTGAAAACACACAAGAATACATGATTTCAGATTGCATTTTAATTGTAAAATCAAAAAAATCAAATTTTAGTAACTAGCTATTGAATCTCACGATTTTGTAGCTAGTTATTATTATAAACAGAATCGTGTTTTATCAATTCAATCAAAACAGAAATGGATACAATTTGAGCAAACAAATATTGTACGCTAATTCAGAATAAAAACAAAATCATCTTAAAATTACTTTTAAAATACCATACCTCGGATTCAGGGATTTGTTTTGATCAAGCTATTTTCAAATTTACAATAGCAGTGGTTGCCTCCACATTCTTAAAGACAATAGAACCTGTGGTCTTCTGTCTTTTATCATTAGCTTGAGATACATTTTGCAATCTATTGTTCTCCTTGGTTAGCACATTCACTCGGTCCTCCAAGGACTTGATCCGAGATTGGAGCAAATGGATGTTTGTATAATATCGATCGAGCCATGACTTACACTTGTTGAACTGTGGTTGAACAGGCTGTGTATTCACAGGTGAGGAACTTCTTAATTGACCAGCAGTTTCTCTATCGAGTTTCATCCCAGGGAAGTTGGGGTCATCTCTAAGACACGGTGGGAGGTTCGTCACATAGTCATAGGGCTTAACTGAGCAAAGTCTGTGCGAGTATGGATACTCTTCGGTTAGAAACCGTTTGATTTCGGAATCGGAATGTTCACTTAACAGAATTGGTTTTTGGTCTCTATTTTATTTAGGTTTATTATGAGCACACCGTGAAACCCAATGCGCAGCCTTTTTACCCTTGTAATTGATATCACTATTTCCTTTACCCTTTTTCCTTGCAGACTTTTTAACAATCTTACCACCAACTTTTGGACATGAATCAAGCAGGGTGTTGGGTTGGGTAGTGTTCAGGTAGGTCGAGGGTTCAACAGAGCGCAAGAGCGTAGGAGGGGGAATGATAGGCCTGACAAGGGTTTCTGTAACAACGGATTTGTCAACTTGTCCTATTTCAAGACTGGAAAAACCATTCCTCAACAAGAAAGCATCCCAACAATCGCCATTCAACTTCAACTGATGAACCATAATAATTTTAATTAAACAGTGGTGGAAGAGGCTAGAGTCGAATTTCTCCCTTTTGAAATTCTTAGCCATTTTGTATAAACTCTGAAGGAGAAAATATGACATGTTTAAGGGGAAATTGATGAAACCCATGAGCAACCGCAAGTGGTATAAGAAAACTAAACTGTATCTACCCTCACAGGTAACGAACTGCTTGATAATAGCCAACAAATCATGCCATCTAGGTTTTAGAGCTGTAATGGGCATACCTTTGTCACAGTTGTTAATCTTCCTTGAGATAAACAATAGTGACCAGGGTACTTCGTCAACCTTTGAATTTTTAAACCATTTTTGTCCCACGGCTGGCAGACCAGTGGCTGCGCTAAGGAAAACTCCGTTCAACTCGAGCTAGATGTCCCTAATTTTGACTCTGCAACCATTGAATGTGAGCGTGAATTGTTGAGCAACTGCAAGGTTAAAACCCTCAAACTTCTCAACAAATACCCGCCAACCATTCCTCTCTAAGTCCTCTCGGGCATTATCAAACAACAACAAAGTTTGGACACCGTTGGGTTCGATTCTCACTACAGGAGCCATATCTAATAGCACAAAATCAACAGGGTATTCGGTAATAGGGTTTGACAGGATAGAAACAGAACCATTGTCCTGAAGATTCCCCGACACAATGCAAAGGCAACCCGAAATGCAAGGGCAGAGCGTTAATGCTATGCGTGCAAGGATAATGGTGTAAGTTGAGGCCATGCAAGAACATCATATCGGCACCTTTGTGTAATGGTACATTCAAATCATAACAGTGCATATCCAAAAGAATTTTAATCAACATGTCAAATGAACCATCACATAACCACGATTTGACCCAAAAATCAACGTGTCAATCAAACCATTGTGTCGAAGATTTTGTAAATCAACACCATATTAACAATAATCAAATGCATAAATGTTTGGTGTTTCAATAAATATGTGACCAATGGTGTGTTTGAGGTCAAGGATTTATAACCATATAAACAAGTAGGTTCATGATAAACCAAATGATCATTTTGATGTAATCAACATGAATTCCAACTGTGGATTTTCACGCTTGTAGTCGTGAAAACAAAAATGAAAAACTGATATGCAAAAAGCGAAGAATAATGATATCATTTAAACAGTTGCAACGATTAATGAGGGTTTAAAAAACCTTGTGTAGGCAACTTGTAAAAAAAAAAGAGAGAGATTAATATGGCTGCCAACAAGTTCCTCAAGGAAATGTAAGAGAAAATGCTAAAAATTAAGTAGAATTTGAAAGATGCCCAAGACAGGAAGAAGAGTTATGCTGATAAGAACAGAACCCACATAGAGTTTAAAGTGGGTGATCATGTTTTCTTGAAATTAAAAGCCAACAGAAGTTTTGTGAAGCTGGGAAACTGTTCCAAATTGGCAGCTAGATTTTGTGGGCCATTTGAAATCCTAGAAAGGATTGGACCAGTTTCATATATGATTGCATTGCCTACATCCATGACTGTACATAATGTGTTTCATGTTTCATTGCTTAAGAAATATATACCTGATACTAATCATGTTATTCATTGGAATGTGATTCAGGTGGAGCAAGAAGGCGTCTTGCAAGTGCATCCTGTGCACATATTGGACCAGAAGAATAAACAGCTTCGGAGTCAAGCCAGAGGGCTTGTAAAGGTCCAGTGGACCTGGTATGGTGCTAAGGACGTGACATGGGATCCTGAAGATGCTATGCGGGCAAAATATTTGCATCTTTTTTAAGATTTTGTAAAACGTGTTGATGCTCTGTGAAAGTTGCACCGAGGACAGTGCAAAAATAAGGGGAGGGGACTATAATACCCCAAGGATGTGCCCCAATTTCATTATGAAATGTAATTATGTTTTATAGGCTGGTGAGCCAATTTTATCTAAGTTGGTGGGATTATGAGTTTATTAGAACCAAAAGACTAAGTGTTGAAGGCCAAGAGCCTGATTTTTGTACATGTAATGATGCACATTATTAATATAAAAACATCTCTGCATGTGGACCAACCACGATGAATGAGTGATGGGGGACTAAGATTCCATAGAGTGGGTAAGAGAAATAGAGTGGCTAAAAGGTTGGAAAGAGAGGCTAAGTGTTGAGCCTAGGGGATAATATTGGGGGCTTAAGTCCTTGGGAATATTAATTTATTATTATTCCAAAAGACATGTGAAAAACCATGTTTTTATCCTAAGTTCCTAGAAGGGGAAACATGGGAAAAAGGGAACACGGGCTGATGGAGCACATGCAGCCTCATGGAGACATGTGTCAACCCTGGCACATGCAATTTAACCCAAATATTGAGTCGTGGAGGGGGTTCCCCCTCCATTCTTCCGTCGGCTGTCTGAAATAGGGAATCTCGTCTAACCTATACATGCATACCCACAGGCAGCTCTGAAACCGGAAGATAGTGTGTTTTCTTGAGGAGTCGATACACCCTTTGTCAAAACCAGTTATGTTGTAGCGTCTGTCTGTCACCAGTTTTGGGAAGCTCGTGCATGTGTTTTCCATGGATTGTTGTGGTCATGCAGTGCTTGACTGCGTGTGGCTTGTTGGCCAGTGTATGTTCATGTTGAGCCTCATGGTTTCTCAACTGCGTTGGAAACCGATTTGAAGGAAACAGATTATCTAGCCTGTGTGTAACACTCTCTCTAGGTGAGAGAGTGTGTGGAGGAAGTGAGAACTCTTGGAAGGGATCTTGTAGCTCCCACAGAGCTCAGAGACTTCCGGTCCGGTCTATTGCTGAATCCCAAGGCAAGGGAGGTTTAGCAGTCGAAGGACTGTTCAGGTGACAGTGAAGGTGTATACTCCTGGGATGGTATAGGCATGTGGGGAATGAGGGTCTGCGATCAGTGGGCATAAGTGACTCCTCAGAGAGAATCCTACCTCTATAATTGTGTGTCTTCTCGTTAACCTTTCCTAGCCTAGGATTCCCTACCCAGTGGAGCTTAGTCCCAGCTCGGGGGTGACCTACTATTGAGAGTGATGAGCAGCATGGTCTAAGGCTGGGAGGTTTATGGAGGGTCTGCACGCAGTTGGTGGAATTACTATAGTTTCAAAGATAAGTATCAATTTTTGCTTAATATTATGTTTTGCATGCCTGTGATGCTTATATGTTATCATGTATTTTGTTGCGCATATGAGTTATTGTTAATGTCCTCAATGATGTATATTAGTAGTAATCATGTGCTTACTCTGTATTGTTTGGTTAAATCTGTTAATTAGATTTAGTATGCATGTTATGTATATAAGTATGAGAATGTTCTGTGTAGTAGCGTTGTCAGGCATGTGGATTGATGGTCGGGGATGTTACAATATGGTATCTGAGCTCAAAAGGCTAAGCAAGGGTTGTGTTTGATAGCATTGTCGGCCTATTGGTGGTTGGGGATGTTACAGTAACTATGCAACTCATGATTTGGAGTTGGCAGCCATAGTACATGTTGTAAATAAATGGAGGCATTAACTCATGGGAAAGAGGTTTGAACTGAGGACAAACCACAATGGTCTGAAGTATTTTTTTGATCAACCAAGATTGAATGCTAGACAGAGCAGTTGGTTGGAGTTTCTCTGTGAGTACGATTTTTATATCAAGAATATCAAAGGGAAGGTGAATAAAGTGTTTGATGCATTCAATAGGAGAGTACACGAATTACATGCTACAACCATTAGCATGTACCGAACTGATATTAAAAGAAGAATTTTGAAGGATGAAAATACAGATTTGTAGTACATGGATTTGGTAGCGAAGCTACAACAAGGTAAGACGCTGCAAGGATTGGAAGATTATAATCTTGGAGATAACGAAACACTTATTTAGAAGAACATAATTTATGTACCTAATGTCTAGGACTTGAAACTTATGATTTTGAATGAAATGCATAACGTACCTTATGTTGGGCACCCTAGATACCAGAAGACCATGGCAGTAGTCAAGAGCCATTACTTTTGGCCAGGTATGAAGAAAGAGATTGTTGAATGTGTTAACGATAAATCTTGTCACTGGTTCGAGAAGCACGCAGGTCTGCAAGTTGCACGCAGTTCTCAAGCGCAGCTCGGGAGAATTCTTGTTTTTTTCCAAGTATCAAATCAAGTGAGCGTGCAAAGTCTTGCCATTGACAGCCGAGATCCATCCACAAAGAAAATCAACGGTTATCGGGGTGTCGGAGTTGCCAATCTACTCAACATTTAGCAACAGAGAATTCTCTTCTCTTTAGAGGTTAAATACAGGTCGTCCGATCCAGGGGCATGTGGCGAGAGATCCCACAGAGTTGGGGATCAGGGAACTAAAAGTCCCGCGCACATGGCAGTAGAAATCCCGATATCTCGATACCCGATCTCCCGATATCGGGGGCAACTTTCAATAGTGGAAGACAGGTGGCAGGCTATGCACAAAGGAGTTGACCGTCAACAAGTCAACGGCCATAAGCCATCGGGTTTCGGGAAATCGCAAGTTTAGTGGACACAAACATCGTGTCGTTAAGAACACCGAAATCCCGATGGAAAGTTGGACTACGGTCGCACAGGGACAGGTCATATGGACTATGGTATAGCCGGTAGTGGCTAATTCCCAAGAGAAGGAGCTCATCGCATATTGGGATATCGAGGATCCCGGAGGCAAGGAACTTGCGCACTTCAAACTCGTGAATCCCGATCCCCGAAATCCCGAAGCCTCGTCGCATACATCAGCCATTTGTCCCTCGCTGCCATGCCTTCTCCCCGTGTCATGCCATCCACAGTTTCTCTGGCCCCTGAGTTCCTCCACCTGGCTCGTACACTTTAAAACCCATGAATGCTGCCACGTGCATTCACCCTATCATATTCCCTCTGCCATCCATTCGTGTGGCCTCTCCTCACCCCGTATCTGCATCCAGCGTGTCTAGATACCCCCGCCCGGTCACCGTCCGTTCACCTCCTCATAATCAAGACCTCCAGTCATCCTGAGTACCTCCATGTCCTGAAGGAGAAGAATCCACCTGGGCTTTTCCCGATCCCGATGAAGCAGTTATTACAGCAGTTGATGGTGGTTGAACATCGTTTCCACCATAAATGGAAAACCAAGGAATGAATCCAAGATTGTTAATTTAGTTCCAGGTCCTTTGGGACGCGATTGCGTCTGACTGAAGTTCACGAACGTCCAGAGACTACATGCACAGTAAATGTGAAGACGTAATGTCTTCAATGCAATGTCTCGATTTAGCTTCCAGTGTTTTGTTCCAAGTATATGTAGGCATTTTTCCATTTTGTAATGGATCGATGGTTGAGCAGAGCTCCCAGGTTGTAAAGTTTTAATGAAGCATTGTTGTTCTGGTTATGTATGAATTTTGGAGACTTCTTGCCTTATGAATGCCAATTTCTATCATGTCTTTGTTTACACTGTGTTAGAGAAGCTCGGAATTGGAGGATCTAGTCGAGTTGTAACTATTATAGGATGATGTTGTAATGGATCACTGTAATAGTTACGGAGCCTCTAATCAGTCCCTGTGATTTCTTTAACGCTGAACGACTTGGAATTGGAGGATCCAGTCAAGTCCCCTTTCAGTTTCTTGAAGCCCTGAACCAGGAGGATCCTGCTTTTAGAGTTTTTCCCCTACAAACCGCTGCAAGCCTGATGCCCAGAGTTGTTTGTTCACTTTCTCCTAAGTCTTCCACCTGTTCAACTTTAAATCAACCCACTGGCTGAAGTTAGGATTCCAAACCTCCTCTGTTCTTTATGTACCAGACGCAGTCCCTGAGTTAGGATGATACCTCCTAGATCCATTATCTCCATTTGATCACCCTTTATAAACAAATCGTGACATAAAACTGATGGCCATTGGGCTCTACTCCTGTAATCAATCCAGGAGTGACTTCTGACGCTAACATTTCTGGCGCCGCTGTCGGGGACGAAGTTGAAGATTTTCCCTGGGCAGAACGACATTGAGCCTTTGATTCTGAAGGTTCATTAGACATCAGAGCCCTTAAATATTGTTGTTGTGCACCTGGCGACTCCATTGTTTCCACATCACTGTTTCAGCTGTGACTACTGTCGGCACGCCTAAAAGCCGACCCTAAGAATATTTCTTGAGAAGGTTTCAACAGCTGCTTTCTCAGTCTGAGAAGCTTCCTGGGGTAACAACAACGTTAAGATCTGGCCTTTGATGGTGAACAAGGACCAGGCATATTTGAAGCTGCGCATCTTTCACCTGACGACTTCATGATTCAAGGATTGATTAGCGACTCCACTAGCTCAATATGGAGAAAATCCTTGCTCGCAGGTTTGCTCCTTTTAATTTCTTTGCTATTCCTGGTTTTCCTAATGTTGTCCCCTCTCTGGATGAATGGGGCGATTATTTGCCCATATTTGGGAAAGGTGAAGATGACAACCCTACTCATCATCTGTGTGAGTATCATGAACTCATGCATCAGTGGGAGATACATCATGAGGATGTATTACTGAAAATGTTCATGTTCTCGTTAGTGGGGGATGCACGTAAATGGTATCATTCTTTACCCCCAGCTACCATTTTATCGCTCAATGATTTTCATGTAGCTTTCACCACCTATTATCAGAGGCTGTATCCCCCTGAGTTAATTTGTCATAATTGTTTTGAGGGATACCACAACTCTATACAAGAGAAAGTTGTTTCTGACGAAAGCTGTGGGGAGGATCTTGATGACCTAGATCAGAACTCAGTCCCTTCTCCTCCCCATCCATCTGCATCCGAAGTAGGTTATGAAAGTGATAAAGTTCCCGGGGAGGAGGATGGGGCCCTGAGTAAGCTGATAGAGCAAGTGAAATATCTCTCTGCCCAATTAGAAGGGTTGAAATATGAAGACTGTGCAAAGTATTTTCCAGTCCTTGAGGCAGACGCTCTGCGAAACTCTTTAGAAGAGATTGTTGAAGATTTATTAGATGGGTTGGAATCTACCCCCGATGAGCTTGCTGTCTCAGATCAAAGCGGTGAAGAGGTTGTTGTAGAAGAGGATTGTTCTCTTTTCCTTCACGAGTTTTCCCATGATGTGTTTACAATTGGGGATGAAACGGAGGAGCGGGGGATAGTTCCACTCCTACAAGTTGGAGAAGCTCTGTTCCCCCTCGAATTTGATGATTATCTGGAAGAGGAGCAGCAGAACCCCACATCACCTTTCGCTTGTCAAAGCATCCAGGCCATTTATGACAGTTACGGATCAGAGTTTGAGCCCGATATGCTGGATTTCCAAGGGTAGGTCACAGAGCCTTACCCTCTGCTCGCTAAAGAAAATTGTCACGAGGAAATCAACCACCTCAGTTTTTCAGAAGACACCGAGCAGTACGAGGAAGAGCAGAGCTTCCCCACAGGTCCTGTTTATGACGATTATGAATCTTACCCGGGAGAGAGCCATGAAGAGGAAAAAGAACCAGAGGAGCAGTCTTCCCTTTATTCAGATCCAGTCAGCGAGCATCCACCGCCCGAAAGCAACAATCCTACGTCGGTTGTCCACCGCCAACCTGTGCTTATCAGAAATATTCAGCCACGGGCGAACAACTGTGTAGCAGAGGAGGGTGTATGTCGCCCATTTTTTGGAACTGACCACTCATTCAATGACCTTGACGGAAAGTACATGGAGTGGAATTTCCCCTATGTCTTGGAGCCACCCTATTTCATATCAACTTCACCCTATGAGGAGAAGTTGAAGAGTGTAGCCATTCTACTGTCACGGTTACACTACCTACTAGTGATTATCGACAGAAGAAAAGAGCTTCTCTTCAGGAGGTTACTTGACTGGCTATGGTGGAAGTCTTCTTTCACCTAGCCCCATGTGCAGTGTTTTAATAGTTTAGGACTGTACATAAATAAGCTCTTTGAGCATGTCTTTCGAATTTGTTGCTTTTATTTTTCGACTTGTATTTTCAGCAGTAGGATATTTTGAGCCTGACTCCATAGCCCAACAGAAAGGCAACTGGAACTACAGGAGGAGTTCTTAGAGAATCACAGGGATGACTCTATCCCCCATGGAGCTTGATGTTAACGATAAATCTTGTCACTGGTTCGAGAAGCACGCGGGTCTGCAAGTTACACGCAGTGCTCAAGCGCAGCTCGGGAGAATTCTTGTTTTTTTCCAAGTATCAAATCAAGCGAGCGTGCAAAGTCTTGCCATTGACAGTCGAGATCTTTCCGCAAAGAAAATCAACGGTTATCGGGGTGTCGGAGTCGCCAATATAATCGACATTTAGTAGCAGAGAAGTCTCTTCTCTTTAGAGGCTGAATACAGGTCGTTCGATCCAGGGGCATGTGGCGAGAGATCCCACAGAGTCGGGGATCGGGGAACTGAAAGTCCCTCGCACATGGCAGCAGAAATCCTGATATCTCGATACCCAATCTCCCGATATCGGGGGCAACTTTCAATAGTGGAATATAGGTGGCAGGCTATGCACCAAGGAGCTGACCGTCAACAAGTCAACAGCCATAAGCCATCGAGTTTCGGGAAATCGCAAGTTTAGTGGACATAAACATCGTGTCGTCAAGAACGCCGAAATCTCGATGGAAATTTGGACCACGGTCGCATAGGGACAGGTCATATGGACTATGGTCTAGCCGGTAGGGGCTAATTCCCGGGAGAAGGAGCTCATCGCATATCGGGATATGAGGGATCCCAGGGGCAAGGAACTTGCGCACTTCAAACTCGCGAATCCTAATCCCCGAAATCCCAAAGCCTCATCGCATACATCCACCATATGTCCCTCGCCGCCACATCTTCTCCCCGTGTCATGCCATCCACGGTTTCTCTGGCCCCTGAGTTCCTCCACCTAGCTCATACACTTCAAAACCCATTAATGCTGCCACGTCCATTCGCCCTATCGTTTTCCCTCTGCCATCCATTCGTGTGGCCTCTCCTCACCCCGTATCTACATCCAGCGTGTCTAGCTACCCCTGCCCGGTCATCGTCCATTCACCTCCTCATAATCAAGACCTCCTGTCATCCTGAGCGCCTCCATGTCCTGAAGGAGCAGAATCCACCTGGGCTTTTCCCGATCCCGATGAAGCAGTTATTACAGCAGTTGATGATGGTTGAACATCATTTCCACCATAAATGGAAAACCAAGGAATGAATGCAAGCTTGTCAATTCAGTTCCAGGTCCTTTGGGATGCGATTACGTCTGACTAAAGTTCACGAATGTCCAGAGACTACATACGCAGTAAATGTGAAGACGTAATGTCTTCAATGCGATGTCTCGATTTAGCTTCCAGTGTTTTGTTCCAAGTATATGTAGGCATTTTTCCATTTTGTAATGGATCGATGGTTGAGCAGAGCTCCCGGGTTGTAAAGTTTTAATGAAGCATTGTTGTTCTGGTTATGTATGAATTTTGGAGACTTCTTGCCTTATGAATGCCAGTTTCTATCATGTCTTTGTTTACACTGTGTTAGAGCAGCTCAGAATTGGAGGATCCAGTCGAGTTGTAACTATTATAGGATGATGTTGTAATGGATCACTGTAATAGTTACAGAGCCTCTAATCAGTCCCTGTGATTTCTTTAACGCTGAACGACTTGGAATTAGAGGATCCAGTCAAGTCCCCTTTCAGTTTCTTGAAGCCCTGAACCAGGAGGATCCTGCTTTCAGAGTTTTTCCCCTACAAACTACTGCAAGCCTGATGCCCATAGCTATTTGTTCACTTTCTCTTAAGTCTTCCACCTATTCAAATTTAAATCAACCCACTGGCTGAATTTAGGATTCCAGACCTCCTCTATTCTTTATGTACCAAACGCAGTCCCTGAGTTAGGATGATACCTCCTAGAGCCATTATCTCCATTTGATCACCCTTTATAAACAAATCGTGACATAAAACTGATGGGTGTTGGGCTCTGCTCCTGCAAGCAATCCAAGAGTGACTTATGACGCTAACAGAATGCATCACCAGATGTATGGAGTGTCAGAAGGTTAAAGTTGAGCACAAGCACCCAGCAAGGTTGCTGCAACCTTTACCCATTCCTGAGTGGAAGTGGGAGGTAGTGACAATGGATTTCATCACAGGATTGCCCAGAAAAGGAAAGTAGCATGATTCAATCATGGTGGTGGTGGACAAGATTACGAAAGCTACCCATTTTATTCCACTAAAGACTACTCACAAGGCAACTAACGTTGATGATATTTTTATGAGGGAAATAACATGATTGCACGGAATTCCCAAGACAATTGTGTCTGATAGAGACCCGAAATTTACCTCAAATTTTTGGAAAGGGTTATTCAAGGGGTTTGGAATGAATCTAAACTTCAATACAACCTATCATCCTGAGTCGTATGGGAAGACAGAGCAGGTGAATCAAGTAATAGAAGACATATTGAGGATGTATGTGATGAACAAACCATCGAAATGGGAAGACTACCTACACTTGGTAGAATTCACCTACAATAATGGGTATCAAGCATCGTTGAAGATGAGCCCATTTGAAGCACTTTATGGCAGAAATTCCAATACTCCAGTAAGCTAGGATAATCTATCTAATAGAGCAGTGGTTGGGCCAGAGTTGCTCAAGGAAATGGAAGAACAAATGATGAAAATTAAGTAGAATTTAAAGGCTGCCCAAGACAGGAAAAAATGTTATGCTGATAGAAACAAAACCCATATAGAGTTTAAAGTGGGCAATCATGTTTTCCTGATAGTGAAAGCCAATAGAGGTTCCCTGAAGCTGGGAAGCTGTTCCAAGTTGGCAGCCAAATTTTGTGGGCCATTTGAAATCCTAGAAAGGATTAATGGGCCAGTTGCATATATGCTTTCATTACCTGTGTCCATGACTGTACATAATATGTTTCATATTTAATTTCTTAAGAAATATATACCTGATGCTAATCATGTAATCGATTGGAATGTGATTCAGGTGGAGAAAGAAGGTGTCCTGCAAGTGCATCCTGTGCGCATATTGGACCGGAGAAAAAAACAACACTAGAATTAAGCCATAGGGATTTTAAAGGTCCAGCGGACCTGGTACAGTCCTGAGGACGCGACATGGGAGCATGAGGATGTTATGTGGGCATAATACCTGCATCTTTTTGAAGATTTTGAAAATCTTGTTGATGTTGTGTAAAGAGTTGCACCAAGGACAGTGAAAAAATAAGGGGAGGGGATTGTGATATCCCCTGGTAGCACCCCAGTTATATTATGAATTGTAATCATGTTTTTTAGGCTGGTGATCCGAGTATTGATTAGATGGTGGACTTATGTGTTTATGAGGACAAAGAGACTAAGTGTTAAAGGCAAGGAGCCTATTTTTGTATATGTAATTATGCATAACATTAATAAAGATTAAACATCATTATGTGCAGACCTACCATGAAGAAAGAGTGATGGGGGACTAAGATTCCACAAAGTGGGTAAGGGAAAGGGGGTTGAAAGGTTGGAAATAAGGGCTAAGCTTAGGGGCTTTAGTCCTTGGGAATAATAATTTATTATTATTCCAAAGTGGTGTGAAAGACATATTTTTATCCTATGTCCTGGGAGAGGTAACTCATGCAACTCTAATGTGTGCAAAAGGGAACACATACTTGATGGAGTGCATGCATCTTCATGGGCGGAATGTGTCGGCCCAGGCACATGCAATTTAACCCAAGAATTGAGCCGTGATGGGGGTTCGTCCTCCATTCTTGCATCCGCTATTTGAACCGTGTTATCTCCACGTTTGATCTATGTCTGTATACCTCACGCAACTCTAATAACCGAAACTGTTAGGCCAACCTGTAATTTTTTCCTGAGAAATCGACGCATCCTCTGTCTGAACCATTGAGTGTGTGTTCGACCTCTGCTTAATTTTCATTGTCACGCACCCTGAAATCCAATGGAAAACCCATGGATTGAGATATGTGTCCTGTGAACCCATTTTATCCACATTGCAGAGCCGATTCCATATTTGAACCGTTCTTGGGTTGAAACCTTTTGTTTTCTTGAGTGGTATTGACCAGTTACTGTTGCTTTCACCTGTACCTTGCTAGAACTGAGTCGAAATTGGCTGAAGAACGGGGTTATCAAGACCATGGTTGAAGAGGTAGGTTGTTAGGCCTATGAGCAGCTCTCTCCAAGTGAGAGAGTCTGTTGGGAAGTGGTTTTCTCCCAAAGAGTCCAACACCAGCTATGGATCTCTGAGAATTCTTGATACGGCTTGTTGTCGAGACTCAGAGAGGGAGGTGAAGCACTGATGGACTATGCTTGTGAAGGTGTATACTCCTAGGTGGAACAGGCATGTGGGGACTGGGAGTTCATAAGTAGTGGGCGTAAGAAGGATCATGGAGAGAATCCTTTCGGTTGCTCTGTACAGTTTTCTTGTAAACTCAACCTAATCTAGGATTCCCTTGCCTTGGGTGGAGCTTAGTCCTAGCTCGGGGGTGACTCACTGCTGAGAGTGATGAGTAGCGTGGTTTAAGGCTGTGAGGTTTGTGGAAGGTCTGCACGTAGTTGGTGGAGTTACTACAGTTTCAAAGATAATTATCATTATGTGTTTAATTTCAATTAAAATGCATGTTTGTGATGCTTGTAATATTATCATGTATTCCGTTGCAATGATATTTATTGTTAATTATGTTTAAGTCTATATGATGGCAGTAACTCTATGTTAAATTTATTAATTTGATTTAATTCATATTCTTTATAATCATATTATATGTATGTGATTTTACCGCATAGTAGTGTTGTCCGACAGTGGGGTTGATGGTCGAGAACATTACAATATGGTATCAGAGCTTTAAAGGATAATTTAAGATTTTGTTGGTAGCATTGCCCAGCCTGTTGGTGGTCGAGGATGTTACATCTTATAATAGGTTCAATTCTATATTCCATATCTATGGTAAACTCCAATTCTCTTTCTAGCAACAAACCTCGTAATTCTTCAGGAGAGACATATGCAAACTCTTGTACTACGAGAAGGTTTTCTAATCCTTCCACCTCACCCTTTTTGTTTAGTGTTAATATTGCAGATATCTTGCATCCCTTGCACATACTCTTCTTCAATTGTAGGGAAGAAATAAATCTGAAGGACATTCCCTGGTTTTTTCCTACAATTACTCTACTATGTGCTAAATCATCCGTCAAATTTAACTGTTTCATCTTACAATTAAGTATCGCATCATGAAATTCCAACCAGTCCATGCCTATCACTATGTCATCAGATCCAAATATCATGATGTATAGGTTGGCCTTCATTACAAAATCAACCAAGTTAATGCTACCATCCATTACCTTTCCTCCAACTTTTTGTTTGACACTTGATGTCATTTATACGTATCTGAACTTGTCCTACTCAACTTCCTTTACCTTAATTCTCTTTAGTGTTACACTAGAAATAAAGATCTATGTAGCACCAAGATCCATCAAAATACTAAAATTTTGATCAGCGATCACACCTGACGTCTCAAGCACAGTGGATTGGGGCTCGACCTGGCGGTTGTTCATCGATGCATGTATCTTATGTGCCTTTCCCAAATCTCCAACTATAGTGGGTCCTGATGATTTGGTCGCTTTGGCCTTCTCAATCGAACAATATCACCGGTAACGTGTCTCTCCACATGTCCAACATCCAGTCTTCAATCTAGTGTTATTGATCCTCGAAGTAGAATTTGTTAGTCTAGCAGTCTATGATCCTAGTTTGTTTTGTTGAATAGGTCTAAATTGTTGTTGTTGTGGATGACGTTGTTGTTGCTGTTGTGGTGCTTTGTAAGGAGTCCTTTGTTGAAGAAATTTTCATCACGGTGTTGAGAACATAGGTCCTCTGGATGTATCTCGATGCCCAGAAGTCTGTCATGATAGTGTCTAATGTTGCTTCACTCCCGATGTCGCTTGTCCAATCTGTCTAGAAGGTGTCATGTCCTGAAACCCACTATTCAACTCTTCCTCAGCTATGAGGGCCTTCTAAACTGCATCGTGTAACATCTGAGGCATTAATATCCCCACCTTTGCATGAATGTTTAAGTTAATGCCAAATACAAACTTGTTGACCTTTAACTTCTTCATGTTCATATCTAGAGAATACCTCAGTAGCTCCATGAATCTAGCCTCATACTCTGGCACCGTACGAATACTGTGTCATAAGGCATTGAATTCATTAATATGACACTCAATGAATTCATTCGATAAATACCTCTGCTGAAACCATTCCTTGAACAACTCCCATGACATGTTTCCAACGACCATGTTTAGTTGAGGTAGGAGCATCTTCCACCATAGAAGAGCACTTCCCTTCAGTTGAAAGACCACCATGTGGACTTTCATTTTGGTGGTGTAATTACAAAGTGCAAAGCACATTTCCATGTTCTCCAACCATGCCTCAACGGCTAAGTCGCTCATGGCACCTCAGAACTCGAGAAATTTCACCTTCTCGAGTTATGTGTATATACTACTACTACTGGTTGAAGTGCACTGTGAACCCTCATTGGGCACATATGCTCTACCCTCATCTCGTGTAATGTCCCTTTCCAAATAGGAGCTCCAGAAGACTAGCCTTAATGGTCTAAACCACCCCGTTAGACTATAGCCAGGGCCAAAGAGGGGTAAATAGGGTTACTAGAGGTCACTCCAGTCACAGGTGTTATATTCGGAAAGTGACATTGAGCTAACAAGAGTTAACAGCGCTTTACTAGAGGT
>ML782756.1:583530-607898 GCA_009831015.1 Picea engelmannii | reverse complement strand
TTCTCCTCTTGTGAGTTTCAACCTTGTGAGCATCAGAAACAAAACTTGCAAACAATCAAGTCTTCAAAACTAGTGCTTTGATACCAACTTGATCTAAAATTGAAGAAGACTTGAAAAACTTGAAAACATATTGCAAGTGAAATTTTATGTGTTTAAAGCAATAGGATCAGTTTGCAACACATAAATTAAGGATTACTTATGTAAATTACACATAGACAGCAGCATAAACATTGAACATAAACACATGTGCACAGCAATTGATAAAGGAGTTCACCCCTCTTCTGGGCTACATCTCCTGGTCTAGCTTCCAATGGATCATTATTATTAGTTTCTCAAAAATTTCTTAAAACATTTCTTACAATGCTCAAATTGACAAACCGACTACTCCAATGGCTTCCCAGTGTCCCAAAACCCCTGTCTGGGCTCTTTCGGCACCTCAATCGGTCGAAAAATGAAGAAGTTAGGCCTCCTGGAAGTCTCCCTCTTCAATCTTACTGTCTCTGGTTCTACAATTCGCACCCTCTTGAATGAACCTAGCTCACACGCTCTTTTAAGCATAAAAACCCAGCACCGGGCGCAACCGTGGCAACGGTGCAAACCGTAGAACGGTTAAGGCGCCTCCAGCCCCTAACCGCCTTGGCACTTGGGCATATGGCCATGTGACCTCGCGCTTGGATAAAAGGTGGTTTAACCGTTTGAACCGTGTAAACCGACTCCCGCGTGCCATTTCGTGGGCATATGTCAATACATAACCCCACGACCGGGGGCTCCACATAATGCAAACCCCGCGCACATTATAATACACGGTTATATTAAAGTTTAAAAATCCACGAGCCATGTGTTTGACCCGCTCACTATCAGTCGGCCAATATATATATATAGCACGGTTATATGTGTTAATCAAAACCACGGGCCGGGGCTAAGCCCCGGCCCGACCCCCGCCCATTTACACATTTGAATGAATTTAAAAACATTGCAATGGGTTATATGTTAAGTCACAACCCGTGGGCATATTGGTCGGACATATGCAAAGGCATTCCATAGTGGGGGAAGGTTTGGGGGTCGAACCTCACGGACTCCCATAGTTTTTATACAACCATAATGAACCAACCAATGAGGGACACGTGGCGCCCATGGATTGGGCCACGTGCCCTCATACCATTTGTTGTCAACAAGACACGTGTCGCTCCATGATTCGCCATCTACTAACCAATGAACGCTTTCCACGTCATCCACCTGACATGTCACCGTATGGACTGTACGGTCCTGCCACATCACCGTACGGACTGTACGGTCCTATCACATCACCGTACGGACTGGTACAGTCAGCAACAAATTTTTGCCTGTTTGGCTTGGCAAACAGATCGCGATATCTTCTCCATACGGACTCCGTTTGAGAAAGTAAATATACCGCCGAAATCAGGAAGACGAGACAGACGCAATGGCACTATTTTCGTCGCATTCTGAGCACTTTGAAAATTGAGCAAAATTTGATCCCCTGATCAGAGAAACAAGAAGGTATCCAATTCCCTTAACCATTCCTAGACTTACCAATCAAGACTAGAATTCAACGTTAAATAATTGAAAATATAAATCACCTGCTCAAAGGATCGAACAATCAATATATTACGATCTACTCAACATACCATACTGAGTCTAAAAATCTATCGGTGACATAACAAAAATTTCAAATAAAACTCATCTCACCCACTTAATTAAGATTTGTGCAATTCAGACTTAAACATTATTATAGACGTAGGTGATAAATTTCGAGTTATTCAAATAATCATTGCCTAAGATCATTAGGATTTAAAATCAATAAAAAAAAATTAAAAACCACAATAAATCAATAGAATGATCAATATCGATTACATTAATAATCTCATTAATGTGTAATTAATAATATAATTTATTTACTAAATAATTTATTTAATATAACAAAAGTTTAAATTAATATTTTCCATTCCTAAGTACCCTAGTGGGAAGGTCTAAAATCCTCAAATATCTTGTAAATCAAAAATATATTCAACATAAATTTTTATTGTCTCTTCACTAGAAGATTAATTTAATTAGTCCCAATATATTTTAATGTCTTTTAAATAAAATATTAATTTAATTAGTCCCATTATATTTTAATGTCTCTTAAGGTTTCTATTATTATCATTTCAAAAGTTAAACTTTTAAGGTTCTACCATAACGACTACTCATGTTTACAATCACCCATGACCAAATAAAATAGAAATTAAATCAAAAAAATTGTGATAATATCTAACTTTTCAATTGGTGATAATCTGGACAGCGAATATACAAGTTATAGTTCCCCGTCGTTCGACTAATAAAAAAACGATCCTAATAAATTTCAACATTGCAGAAAGGAAAATAAATCTCTTAAATGACCAAACGAAACTCTGATTTCGAAATTTCAATAAATTTACAAGAATCTTACAAAATTCTAAATGCAAAATGCAATTAAATATACCAATACCATATAACTTCAAATTTTGATTTTCATTTAAGCATCGCCAGTCCATACAGAATTATATTTCGGGTTTGCACATAAGATTTACAATGAATCAATGAATGCAACATTTTAGAATTTGCAAACTTGACACCAACCCCATATTTTTTTATATACAGAGCTGAAATTTATTCTACAACGTACATAAATTTAAATTTGAAATTGCAAAATGATTCTACATGACTATTCAAAATTCTAATTTTCCAAATGTACAAATAATCATGCAACGACTATAAAATTTCTAATATACAAGTTTACTCTTGCTACAATAAAAATTTCAGGAAATAAAATATCGAAATTGATGGAGATGCAAAGTTGATGATGTCCTTCAATGTCTTGCGCTCCTTCTTACTCCCACTTGCTAACCACAAAAACTTCATCGGTACTTCCCAACCAACGTTAGGGGTACTCTTCTTCTCCTTTTGCCCCCTCAGACGCAAAGGGGCCATACACAAGAAACCAACAAACAATATCTCTAAGGCTTGCCTCGCAAGGAAGAGCTTCCACTCTTTCTATAAAATAGGTATCCCAACTCTCCCAAGTAAAACACAGTCCACAAAATTTTGGCAGCATAACATTACCAAGAAAAAGTGAGATCCATTTCCCTTCTACCACATTTGTTTTATAGAAAAATACCCAATAACACATGTCATCATGCACAATTAATTATCTTTTTAATTATTTTAATTAGGATTATTTACCCACACACTTGTCACACTCTTCCCAAGTTGCACAAGTGCTTACCCTTTTTATTTTGTTTAAAAAGAAAATTCCCCCCACATTCCCCAATGTGTTCCTATTTTCGCTCTTAATTGTCCCTTTGCTCCCCAAATTCTCATTTAATGAGTGTCTCCTAACTAAATCTTATTTAGAGTTGGATTACGAGTCTTCTTCTAGTTAGACTTAGTGGTAGCTTCACTTAAGATACTATTCTATGCATACACCTATTATCTCAAGTAATTATTTATTTCTATTTTAAAAATTTATTTTATTAATTTCATGCACACATGTGCATTTTGTCCACCCTTTGAATTTATTCCCCATTTTTTCTAGAGTTTAAATTTATCTCATATCATTTAACTTATGTCATAGTTCATTTAGTCATTTATTAAAATTTTAGACCTCGAGTTAGTCTTAGACTTAGGCTTAGACTTAGGCTTAGATTTCTGTTAGGCTTTATATTATACTGACTAATTAATTATTTCATTCTAACAAGGTCTAATCATTTAAATGTTTTCTAGGCCATCTTGATTTAGTGACTTATGTTTTAATTACGCGACGTGCCCCTCAAGACGCACCTTCGTGCTCCAAGGGTGTCACTCGCCTTTGACTGGTTTTGGAAACTTTTCCAACCCTTGGAGTCAACAGTCCATTCGATTGACCTTGTGAGATATTAAGGGCTTCTGAGGAATAAGGATTATACCTTATTTTGCGCCCCTTAGGAATCTTCGTGAGCGGCTATCTCTGTCATCCCTCACGACAACGTGGACCTATCGAACTAGATAATCGTTAACCTATAATTTAGGCCACGGTGTGAGTGTTAGTAGGTTGTGACATGGACGTTTCCACACCTCTCCCTCGAATTTATGGTTTCTTTGCGTGGCCCATTTACTCCTTATGTGAGTCGGATTAGCAAGCATCGTCAAGCCTACATCCACTAACAAAAATAGTGTGAATAATCCATATACATAAATCATATTGTAATCAATCATATGTCACATGTGCGTAAAATTAAATACTCAAACAAATACAATCCACTCCCTGACTCAATCCAGATTCCAAGGAGGTTCATTGATGTCGTCAACATCCATAACTTATCATCTGTCTTTCACACTCAAGAGAATTCGTCAATAATATCCGGCAATACATATACATAAAAATAACAATAAGTCACAATACATCATCATCATCATATATAAATCATAATCGAAATAAAATTATAATGTACCATAACCGGATCACTGGCACTCAAGTGTCCTCAAAGAATAAGTCAATATAAGTTTGCTCGGTAGAACGAGATGTTACAACAATGCATCTCTAGAAAAAATTTGATGGAACACCAAAATCCATCTTGAGACTGAGAGGAACATTGATCCTACTCGTTGTAGTCAGAATATATGTTGGGGAAAATATCAAGAAAAAAATGTATCTTATTCTCGAGGCATGGGAAATCGAAAAGAATTTTGTTTCCTTGGGATCAAGAATAGTACATTTGAGACATTACCTTTAGTATGATCTAGAAAATGACAAGGAGTTTTATAAAGGGGTTGTTTCCACCTTTGTCGAAAAATTTTCAAGTATGAATGAGTTCAAAAGAAAAAAAGAGAACTTTCCTTCCTCATTTTGCATAAAGCAACTCAAGGCATGCTGGATAAAAAGAATAAAGTGTCTAAAATAAATATTGGTTGATTGTGATACTATAAGTGTCAAAGGGGGAGAGTGGTATTTAAAATTAATTGAGTTGGATTTAGCTGAGACAATAAGAGAATTTTAAGACCAAAATTTTATATTAAATTCCACTCTTATGTCAAAAGAGCACTTTGAAGAATAATTGGATATATTGAAAACTACATCCGTTGAGAGATTTAATAGTTTAACCGATTATTCAAAATTAGAAGTGGAAAGTTGGTTGGATAGTTATTTAAACAAAAATGAATATATTAAGGCTACACCAACTTTCAATAGACTGTATAGATCGTGAAAGAGCATTATTTGACATAAAAATAAGGCAAACATTATTTGACATAAAAATAAGGCAAGAAATAATTGTTGCACCAATGAGAGATTATATTGAAAATTGGTTAAAAAATGTCTTAACTAAAATAATGCAACGAGATCAAGATTCAAGAAGAGGTAGTTGCAAATGGTCACAGAATTCATATAAAGGAAATTACAAAAGTAACCTCAGCAAGAAAATAGGACATGAGAGAATCCATCACAATAACTGAATAGATCATTTTTTTATAATTCAGTATATTTCATCCTTCTCATTCATAAATCATTCAGTTGTGTATTTTCATTTCTTAAGAACCCATAACCGATATATGATCGTCTTTTTTTTTTCTTCTTTTAAGTTCAACCCTCTTCTACTTTTTTTATGGTCCACGGGAGCCCTATCCTAGTCCATTTGGATAAATACAAATTTTTATTTTATTGTAAAACATACTATTATTTCTTAACTCCCAACAGAACTACTTCAAGGTGTAATTTCAATGATTTCTCAAACTTTGAGTTTATGAGAATGAGATTTTTGAAGTGCACCTATCATATTCTCTTTTGTTTTGAATGAAATACTCTTTTAAAGTTCTCTATAATTGTGGAATATTACCTTTTCGTTCTTATGAATATGATAAAATTTTATCATGTTGTGATGGTTGTGAGGAATGTTTTACTTTCATATTATGGTTTATTTATTCTTGTATAATATTATGTACATATATTTATTTCAATCTTCAAAGATTCATGGTCCTTCTCTTAGGAACATTTTTACATGTGAATTTGTTTTTATCTTTTTATGTGAACATCAAGCTACATATTTCAAATTATAATAGAGGAGTACCACCTCACCAAACTTCAGGGTTTTCTTTATCCCTTTGGACCGTCCACTAAAGGACCGGTTCTCCAAGATTCGTAGGCACAATTCTGAGCCTTGGGTGGAATACACTGACCATTCAAAGATGCGAAGGGATTTCCTCCTTGTACTATCCGTAGTTAAGTGTGTTGTCGATTTTCTATCTGTACCTTAGCGAAATCGCAACCACCTCGTCTGCGTCTACTCAAGCATGTTCTCAACAATTCTCTTTCATTGGAGCAGTAAATGGTTCCTCATGGCTAGCACTATTATAATTCGTCATTCTCTACGAAACTCCACTTACCTTTACAGCGGTCTAGAAATTAATACAAGCTGCGGGATTGTGGGAACCCCATATGTCTGGTTGGCCAACTCAGTGACTCATGCTTTCTCCTTATCTATGTGTCGGGGTAATGGGAATCTGATTTATTGTTTATAATTTGTTTATTAATGGAAAACATAAATATTGTTTCTTAATTATTAACTGGAATTTGAAATATTGTTTATTAATGGAAAACTGAATATTGGTTCTTAATTGTTAAGCTGGGAATCGAATATTGTTTATTATTGGAAAACTGAGATATGGTTGTTAATGGAAACTGAAATATTGTTTATTAATGGAAAACTAGATGCTTCTCAATTGTTCAACCTAAATGTTTATTCAGTGATCATTGGTATGTCCTTAATCGTTCAATTAGATGTTTACAATTGTCTGAATGAATTAAGTTGATTTAATTGTGTTGAGTTCCAATTAATATAATCTTATTCATTTTTATTTAAGAAATATGGGATTGAATTCCAATAATAAATGGCCTTTATATTTAATCAATTTAATGTTATGTGGTCTACGATATTTCCACCTTTATCTCTTATTTATATGGTCCATCACCTTTAATACCTTAATACCTAACGAGAATAGGTTGTTGAATAATATGTTGACCTTATTTTAAGTTGGCCTTAACACATGATATTAATGTATGATAAGTGTTGGGAATTTTTTGCGCTGTGAAGTTTGGAGAGATACTCTTGCACTTGATTATTCAATATCAATGGGTGTTTTAGTTAACATTGATTGTCTTCTATGCCTTAATTTAATGAAATTTTTAACTTGCGTCATTGTTTATGTTGTACTGTAATAATTGGGATCGCATGTGCATTTGATTATCAATGGATGTACCATGTTCTAGCTAGATTACTCGTGCGCATTCCATTAATGGTGATGCATGTTGAGTTAGTAACAATTTGTTCTTGAGAACCTCAATTTAAGTGAGCGTGCATTAGCTTAATAATCTTTCTCTTTCACCTTTAATATTAGGGTTGATCACTATGGCGTTGGAGTAGATGTTAATAACCTGGCACCCTTAATTATGTTGACTTGTGAATGTTCTAAGATTGTTACTCTTGCACGCAACTAATATTTAATGTTGACGTATGTTGGTAACGATGATGGTTACCCTTGTGCCATGGTTAATTGATTGATGTTGGTTTAAACTTAAGTCAGTGAACAGATCATGCACGCACCTTGAAGTAAGTTATCTCTTACGTCTTTATTGATGATGTATAATGACGGCCACATCAATAGAATGCTTGAGCACAATTTAGTAATGTGAGGTAGCTCTAGCAGAGTAAATTAGACACATTGTGAACACTGAAGAGTTAATGTAATGTATGTTTAGATTTTGGACTACTCGCATGAATGGAACTTAAGTTCTTGATTGTTGGCTCTTAGATTTTAATCTTCTTGCGCACAATGTAATTTTCTCTGACAGATGATAGCACTTGTGTTTAGGAGTTGTGCCATGAAAATAACTGATAATTGTTGTAGCCTTGGATTTATTGGGTCCTATGATTTGTTATACAAATGTATGCTTGTCCACCATGCTTAATTGTGGTTTAAGATTGATGGTTGATGAAATCAATTATCATTGATGTTGTTGTTTATTATGATGTTTTATTTACCTGACGCGGCATTAAAAAAAAAAATATCGGTTGTACGTTACTTTTTGTCGTAACGGTGAGTCCATTACATATGGTATCAGAGCAGGTTCAACCCTGCAACTGTGGATAGCCACGTCTACTACTGAGTTAAGCGCTTAAGTAATAACCTAGTGCTAATTAAAAATTCCACTTGCCTATGCAGTAATCATTGTTGGGGGACGTCGTGGAGGTAGACGACACGGTGCTAGGGGTAGAGGCGTGATGCCTCCTATTGCGTCCCCGCCTAAGGGATCTAACCCCCAAGGAGAAGAACAAGTATTTTGACAGGAGTAGATTGTTGTAAGGGAGGTTAATGGTATGACAAGGTCCTTCAAGAGAAATGTCAGAGGCCTTGACTAGTTGTCTATACTAAGGCAAGGCCAGGGTGTTTGTACCCCTAGGGGTCCACTGCGCGCCCCAGCCAGTACTAGTAGCATTCACAGAGAACGTTAGAAGATTAATTTATCGAGTTCACAAGTGCCCCAGATGGCTCATCTGCCAAGGCATGGCTAGAGAGGAAGGCATTGAGCTTCGTACTTCACGGTTTCTACCTCCAACACGAAGGTCTGTAGGGTAGTATTCATCCCAAGGGGAGTGCTATTCTATGGTGGAAGATGCTCCTACCTCAGTTAAACATGGTCATCAAAGTCATGTTATGGGAACGGTTCAAGGAACGATTCTAATAGAAGTTTGACAAAGGATTTCCTTGAACACCAGCTCGATGAGATCAGTTCCTTATGATAGGGTGGGCATACGGTGTCGGATATTAAGACTCGAATTGGGAGTTACTTCGGTACGCCTCGCTTCGAAACCCAGAAAATATGGAGGTCAACAAGTTCATGTTCAGCCTTAAATCTAGTTCTCGTGTGAAGATGAGGATCTTAATGTCTCGGAAGTTGCACGATGAAGTCCAGTAGGTCTCTTAGTTGAGAAATAATTGACCGTGGGAGTTAGGTTAGGACTCCTGCAAGACCAGCTGGACTTACGACATCTGGTGCACAAAAGCATCACGCACCAAATAGACAAGACATTTGGGTTGCAAGATACGTCTCTATAACCCTTGTTCACGATACCATGATGACGGGTTCCTCAGCAAAAGACCCCTAGAGGGGACCACCGCCAATAATCGTCATTAGGATTGTCAGTGGAATAGACCAGGATCTTAGGTTGGTAGGCCAATAGCTTCTACTTTGGGGACCATGAGTGAAGGACTGAAGATGTGTGTTGGACTAGTGGAGATGCCACCTTACCAGCAAGACTATCCAGTTAAAAAGGTCATAGCGGTCAAGGCAATAGGAACCACTACTGTTGGGAAGATGGGAGAGGCCCATAGGATTCAAGACTACAGTAAATAACCACGGGTCAAGCACTAGTCCAGTGTGCTCAAGGCATTTGGTGCCATCTCCCAACAAACTTTTAGAAATTTTTAGACCACGGTGCTACAAAGAGCTCTAATTATAGTATCGGGCTGAAGGGATTTAGGTAAAGGCACTCAAACATGATGAGTTTATCTTTGTAGAAATGGCTTCGGAAGCCAAACAAAAGATTGGAGGGAAGGCTATGGATTGTAGCCTTAACCAAGCAGAGTTTTTCACTAGGGCCATCATGTACGTCACGATCTTAGGGTCTTATGACGTCGTGATCAGTATGGACTGCTTGGAATTGCATGAGGAAATACTCAACTGTAAGATGAAACGATTGAGTTTGGTCGATGATGAGGGACAAAGACGCGTGATTTTAGACATGAACCATGGATTTTCCCTAAGGTTCATCTCTTCCCTACAGCTATGGAAGAGCATGAACAAGGGATGCAAGCAATATGCGATCCTTGCATTAAACTAAAAGGGCATGGCAGAAGGCCTAGAAAACCTTCTGGAAGTGCGAGAGTTTGCAGACGTCTTCCAAGAGGAGTTACCAGGGCTGTCGCTGGAGAGGGAATTGGGATTTACCATGCACCTAAAACCAAGAACTGAACCAATAGATAGAACGCCTTATCAGATGTCGACCCTGGAGTTACAGTAGTTGAAAATGAAATTCAAGGACTTGTTGGACCTAGGACTTATACGTCCAAGTGTGACACCGTTGGGTGCACCTGTTATCTTCATACGAAAGAATGACTGGTAGTGGAGACTCTAGATTGACTATCGTCAATTGAACAAGGAAACGATCAAGAACCAATATTTGTTTCCAAGGATAGACAATATGTTTGATCAAATGAAGGATGCGACGGTGTTCTCTAAGATCAACTTGACATCAGGGTATCACTAGTTACAGATCAAGGAGGAAGACATTCCTAAGATAGCCTTTAAAACGAGTTTTGGACATTACGAATTTATTGTTTTACTATTTGAACTCACAAATTCCCCAGGGATATTTATGATCTTGATGAATGGGGTGTTCCGCGAATACTTGGACAAGTTCGTCCAAGTATTCATTGACAATATTTTGATATATTCTCGAACGATGGAGGAGCATGATGAACACTTGCGCTTAGTACTACATTGTTTACGAGAGAACAAATTGTTTTGGAAACTGTCGAAATGCTTGTTTTATCAATCGAAGATTCATTATTTAGGGCATGTCATCTCTGGGGAAGGCATCGTTGTGGATCTAGAGAAGGTCAAGGATATTATGGGATGGCTTGCATCAACAAATGTCACAGAAGTGCGTAAGTTCATGGATTTAGCGAGATATTATCGACGGTTCATTGAGGGTTCTTCGAGGATAGAAAATCTGATTACAAAATTGCAGAAGAAGAACAAAATGTTTGTGTGGACAGAGAAATGCATGTAAGAATTTCGAAGGCTCAAGGATTTGTTGACGAAAACGCATACTAAAATTCCCTGGCGTGGACGAGAAATTCTTTGTAGGCTCTGACAGATTCAAGGGAGGCTTAGACAGAGTCTTGAGGAAAGACAGTTGAGTGATCACTTACATCTTGAGTAAGTTAAGGAAGCATGAGGATAACTACATGATGCATGATTTGGAGTTGTAATCCATCGTGTATGCCCTGAGAGTGTGGAGACACTACCTAATTGGGCGAAAATTCGAACTAAAAATGGACCATTGTCGTTTACAACACCTTTTTACGCAAAATGACTTGAACGCGTGACAAGGGAGTTGGGAAGAAATGCTTATTGAGTATGATTATGAGAGTTCCTACTTAAAAGGAACAGTGAACAAAGTGGTAGATGCGTTGAGTCAGAGACCACACATATTTTCAGTGATAACTCTTCCAATGAATCTACATGAAAAGATTCTAACTACATCACGACACTGCCTGGTATAAAGAGGGTAAGGAATTTTTCGAGAAAGACACCATGATGGTACCAAATTGAGGGATATATTGTGGACAACAACAGATCTTTGAGAGATATTAACCAGATTTACTTACACCCAAACGATGAATTGAGAAGTTTTGATCTTATGTGAAGCTCATAGAGCTGTGTACATGGCTCATCCATGAGTCATGATGATGAGGACCGACCTTAAGCCCTTGTTCCTCTGGAAGGGATAAAGGTGGACATTGTTAACGTGTGGCGAGATGTCTAGAAGGTTGGAAGGAGAAGGATAAACGTAGACATCCGACAGGAATACTATAGCCACATGCTTTACTGGAATTGAAATGGGAAGTCATCTTGAGGGAATTTATTGTTGGGATTATCATTAACAACAAGGAAGCATGACTCGATTGTCATTACAGTTGACACTCTGACGAAGAGTTCACATTTTTTCCTTGTGCGTATGACACATCAGGTGCCAAGAATAGCTAGAGTTTATATCGGCAAGATTTTGAGACTGCCAGACATACCAAAGGAATTGTATCCAATAAGGGATTTAGTGTTTCCAAGACAATTTTGGACAAGTTTCCCAAGAGGCCTTGGGAACACCACTGAAATTTAGTATAGCATGTCCTTGAGATAAACATGTTGACTGAAGGAACGAACCAATTTGGGAAGGTTGTGTTGTGTATATATGGTCGACCAACAGAAATGTTGGGAATGGTTTTGGTCGTTGGCCGAATTTGCATGCAACAACAACCATCAAATCAACATTAAGACGACACCATTTGAGTTTCTTTATGGGAGATCGTGTCAGAATCCTTTGAGTTGGGATCGCCTCGAAGATGGGGTCCTGGTAGGACCAGAAGCGACCCAAGATTTGGAAGAAATTTTACAAACGATGTGAAAGGGGATGGAAGAAGCGCAGGATCAGCAGAAGGGTTTGTTGATGCACATCACGTGAACCATAATTATGAAGGGCCTAATGGCTAGCCATGCCTCATTCTTTGAGGCATTGCGCGATGTTTATCTGTATCCATGTGCGACTTTAAGTCAGTGATCCTACGCATGATATTGATTGAGTTCTTGGCAAATGTTGGGCGAGGGTGCGCTCACGGTGGAGCCAATCCAGATTCTAGACCAACGCATTCAACAGCTACAACGTCGAACAATCGATTGGGTCAAGGTCCAGTGGGACATCTATAGTCCGCACTCAATGACCTGGGAGGATGCATATGATATGTGTCAGCAGTTTCCATTTTTGTTTGATAACTAGACGTATAGACATTGTGAGATACTTTATTTCGGCACTTATATTACTGTCAAACTTCAGGATAAAGTTTGAAACAAGAGGGGGTGTATGTAACATCCTTCTCTTGCACACACCTAATTAGACTTATTCTTTGAGGACACTTTCATGCAAGTGATCTGGTTCATTATATGGTTGACTTTTTCGATTATGGATTGTGATGATGTTGTGGATTTAAATATTTGTTATTTCATTATATTTACATCGACGGGTGTTATTGACTGGGTTTTTCCTGAGTGTGCGAGACTATGGACCAATTGAGGATGTCGAGGGAATCGATGGACCTCCTTGGACTCTGGATCGAGTCAGGGAGTGGACTCTTATGGTTTGAGTGTTTTTTATATTGCATATGTGACATATGACTAGTATATTATGTTGATGTTTTTGGATCGCTGACATGTTTCATTGTTGGATGAAAGCTGACAATAGATTTCTAATCAGATTCACATTTGGAGTAAAGGGGTCATGCATGAAAACCAAAGATATTGAGCGAGAAGTGTGGCAGCATCCCTTCCACAACCTACTAGCACTTTTATTGTGGCTCAAACTATAGGTTAACGATTACCTAGTTCGAGAGATTCACGTTGTCGTGATGACAAATTGTGACAGTCACTCATGATGATTCAAAGGGGCACGCAATAAGGCAGGGTCTTTATTCCTTAGATTCCCTTAGTCTCAAACAAGGTCATCTGACGAAGTATTTACTCCAGGGGTTTGACGTCTACCAAAATCGGTCAAAAGGCGAATGGACCCTTGGAGCACGTAGTGCATCTTGAAGGGCATGTTGCGTAAATAAAACAGGAAAGCAGGCGAGTGGAACCCTTGGAGCACGTAGTCTGTCTTGAAGGGAACGTCGTGTTTTTGTTAACAGTGGTAAGTTAAAGAACATAATACCTACAAAACTATGTCTCCTTAGAACATGGTCAGCCTTAAAATGAATGTTGTGTGAGTAGAGATAAATAATTATAATTTTCCCTTAAAAATGGTTGTTGAGCCTAGTGAATTTAAAACCTAGGCATAAGTTGGACATGAGAACAAAAAAAAAAAATGGACATTTAACAAAGGGGGGATAAATAAAATTCAAACATAAATAATTAAAGTAAAATTTTAATGAAGAATTAAATTATTAAAAACGTAAATTCTTGTTTATGTGTAGACTTGTTAATTCTGAACTTAAATAAAAAGGGGAATGTGGAACATAGTAGGGAATCTAGTCTTTGGAACTTTCTAATTGTGAACTCTAATAGGCTTTAAGAAAGACGTCAGTCATTTAAGAAATGTAAGGGAATAAAAGGGACATCAAGGAGCATTTTTAGGAACGCTTTTAGGTGGGTGAGGGAAATAGACAAATTTAATCAATTAATTAATTAATTTCTGGTACAACTAAGGGATCAGGTGACAAGTGTATGTGGGAGAATTTTCCTAATTAATTTCTAATAAAAATAATTTAATGTGGGTTTTGGCAACAAGTCACAATGAAAACTCTATAAAAGAAATGGTGGAGGGGAATGGAGCAGTCTCATAGGTGTAAGGTTACGTTGCCGATATTTTTCTTGACTGATTTTCCTTGTGGGATTTGGGATGCCCAACTTGATTAGAGAGTGGTAGCTCGACCTTGCGAGGAAAGTTGGGAGCTAGATTTCTCTGGTTTGTGTTCGTGGTCCCTTTACAACTCGTGGGGCTCAAGGGGAAGAAGAGTTCCCCTAGCATTGGTTGGGAGGTACCGGTGAGGTCTTAGAGGTTAGTAAGTGGAAGCGAGGAGGATCGCCAGCAGTCGAAGGACATCAACGAGCTAGCATCAATTATAGTAATCCTGCTAAATATTTTCAATGCATTAAGATTTAATGTTACATGTATGATTCTAGTCCTTGGTTGGATATTTTTACAATAAGATCCTTGCATTTGATTAGCTACTGTAATTGTTGTTGAATGTTCATTATAAATCCTAGTTTAAATTTTAATATGATTGATGACCTTTGCAATAAGATCCTTGCATCTGATTAGCTACTGTAATTGTTGTTGAATGTTGATTATAAATACTAGTTTAAATTTTAGTATGATTGATGACCTTTTCAAAAAGATCATTGCGTCTCATTAACTACTGTAATTGTAATTGTTACTAAATGATGATTATAAATCTCAATTTAAGTTTTTAATATGATTGATGATCCTTGCAACAAGATCCTTGCGTCCAAATTGCTCCTTGTAATATCATGTATTGTTGATGTGTGGATATGGAATATGGATGGAATATTTTAACCTTGGATCAACTAATTACGCAGAAAGGCGTACACCTATTGACAATGGGCAGATTTAATAGGGGTTTAGTGCTTAATAAGTTTTCTATGGACAGGATTAAATATGGCTGGAATATTCTTAGTAATCACACAAAATAAATGGCTGTGATTTCAATCATTAACTTCCTAGCTATTATAAAGACATCAGTTTATGTGTTTACTTTTTTACATTTACCTAATCATATTTAAAAATTACTTTGATAGCTAACTGATTGCCACGTAAGTGATTAACAGAAATTAAAATATTAACACCAGATAAATGAAGCTCAACCCTTTATTTGTTAATCAATAATAAAATTTAATATATTCTTTTAAGGATTCTTTTCATATTATCAACCTTTGGGCGTTGATCCGCCACAATTATGTGGCTGTGCCAGTTTTAAATAATGAGGAAAATGTTAATGGTGGGTTTCGTTTTACTGTTATGGAAGAGCTTAGGGTGAATGCCTTAAGGCGCGGAGGAATAGAATTAGTCTGTGTAAATTTTCAACAATTCCTATAGTGATCTCTCTGTTATATCTGATGCAATGCCCGTTCAATCCTGCATATGTAATCGGATTATGGTTAGATAATGATTATGTGATGTTGAGCGTCCATAATCGTTACCTTGTATAAGAAAAACAACATTGCAACGTTCAATTCATTGAACGACGAGACTTTTCTGACAACAACAATCGTTCCCTCCATTTCAATTTCTTAGACAAAACCTCAGACGATCTCCTTTCCATACAGTGAAGGTTTGAATCCTCGAAACGGGGTCTATATGTTGGAATCCTACAGCGAGACGGGATCTATCTGTTCCTTGGACCAGGCTGCAGAGTTATATTTTCTTAGCATGGGGTTCTCTTCTGCAACGAAATTACAAAGTTGGGGTATTGCAGTTTGTTGGGTAATTGATTATCTAGAATAGGCATTTTCTCCCTCCTTTTCACTAACTCAGAAAAATCCCCCGTCGATCCACAACATTTTACTGTCTGCTGGGTGTAGGGTTGTCTGCAACGCCATCTTCAGCTCTCTAATGGCTATGTCGCCAAGCTTCATGGTGTTTTTTATCCCATCGGCCCATCCACTAGAGGACCGGTTCTCCAAGATTCGTAGGCACACTCCTGAGCCTTGGGTGGAATAAACCGATCATTCAGACATGTGACGGGATTTCCTCCTTGTACTAGACGTAATTAAGTGTGTCGTTGAGTTTCTATTCGTGCCTCAGCAAAATCGCAACCACCTCCTCTGCAGCTTCTCAGGCTTGTTCTCAGCGATTCTTTTCTGTTGGAGCGGTGAATGATTCCCCCTATCCATCGCTATTATAATTCCTCCTTCTCTTCGAAACTCCACTTACTTTTACAGGGGTCTAGAAATTAAGACCAGATCCAGGATTGTGGGAACCCCGTCCGTCCGGTTGGCCAACTCAACGACTCATTCTTTCTCCTTAGCTATGTGTCGGGGTAATATAATTTGTTTATTAATGGAAAACGGAAATAGTGTTTCTTAATTGTTAACTGGAATTTGAAATATTGTTTATTAATGGTTTATTAATGAATATTGGTTCTTAATTGTTAAACTGGAAATCAAATATTGTTTATTAATGGAAAATTGAGATATGGTTGTTAATGGAAACTGAAATATTGTTTATTAATGGAAAACTAGATGTTTCTCAATTGTTCAGCCTAAATGTTTATTGAGTGATCATTGGGATGTCCTTAATCATTCAATTAGATGTTTACAATTGTGTGAATGAATTAAGTTCATTTAATTGTGTTGAGATCGAATTAATATAATCTTATTCATTTTTATTTAAGAACTATGGGATTGAATTACAATAATAAATGGCATTTATATTTAATCAATTTAATGTTGTGTGGTGTTGGCCCTTGACCAAGTTTTGAGGATCCTTGGTCATATTTGACCTAATTTTGGGACTTCGACAAGCTGTCGAAGACGGAGTGCAAGTCAAAGCAGAGATCGCGGCATCTCGGCCCCTTTTTAGGGCCTTTTGGGTTTTGGGCTTATGTAACGGGTATGGGGATGTCATCCCATGGGTTTACCCATGTTTAGGCCCGATTTTGTAATGTATAAATACATGTCTAGGTGATGTAAGAAAGACGTAGGTGGGGACATCTATGTGATGCTAGGTGTTAAGTGCAAGTGGTGATTGTAATTGCTTTGTGCATACTGTGTAAGACTTGCAGAGCTAAGTGCAAGTGATCGTAAGAAACTGTGGAAGGCTTTGTGTTGTAACTCAAGGAAGGAGGATCTAGCAAAGTGCGCATATCTTATGTCATCTACGGAGTAAGATCTTGTGGCTCTTTGCATGTAGCCGATTGAATGAAGATAATCAAAGAGAAGAAGAGTTGGTCGACGTAGCCCCAGGCTAGGGTTGAACCACGTATATCCTCTATTGTTATGCTTTGTGCGATGTGTTTATGTGTTTATGTGTTTACTTGCTTAAGTGTTTTGATATAGATGAATGATAAATAGATATTTTAATTCTTTGTGCTTAATAATATGGATTGATGCTATATCTAACCTATGTGAATATGCTTAGTGCTTGAATATGCTAGATCTAGGTGAAAACTACAGTGCTCTATAATTAGGGTTTTATCTGCGAAGTAGATATTGGTTAAATATTGATGAACTGTAACTGCTAAGTGCTCTGTTAAAGTGTTACAATCACAGATCTATGTCCCATCTAAGGTTGCAGACATCGGAGTCCTGCAACCACCCCTGCCTCTACCTCGGGTGAGACTTCATCTGCTTCGCAGGTGTTGCCAAAAGGGTCGGTAGTTAGCGTTTTGTTGGTGCGTTGTTGGTGTGTTGAACCCTAGGTCTGCCCCTATGCCAACAAATGGTTCACCACACTCTGGTACTCGAGCGACATGGGAAAATAGTGCCAGTCGAACGCAGTATTCCATACCTACTACCTGCAACTGAAAAGGGCTATCGAATCGTTCTGATGCCAAACACTCTAGACATGTTCAGACCCCTTATGAAGTTTCGCATAGATAGGCATTTCATATATATCACTGCGTAAACAGATGAGAATAAAGAAGAGCTTCAGTCATACTATAAGCTCACCGAGGAGGACCTGGAAGAAATCATTAAGGAATGGCCCACAGAGTTCTTTACACCAGTCGCTAAGGCAGAATTGTCCAACCCAAACCTCATTGGAATCCCGGTAGTTACCCGCGAAGGAGTATAATGCACCCAGAAGTAGCATAAGGAAGAAGAACGAAGATATATAGGAACTGGGCAGTGCCTCAGAAGATATTTCCTCAAATTCACCTAGCGGAGGAGGAGGTGACGAGGTGGACAAAGAGGAGAAAGAAGAAAAAGAAGGGGAAGAAGATAAGCAGGAGCAAGGCGAAGTAACCCCTCCACGGAACCCCCTTGATGACGTAGATCCATATAAGAAAAGGAATGTTTCCCCCACAAAACCTACATCGCAAAAGAAATCTAAATCAATCAAGTTGAAGCTTCAGACTATACTCATGATCGATGACTTTGATTTCATCATCGCAGCCGTATCAGAATCTTCGCAGGACATTTTGCAGAACAGCAAAGCTAAGAAAGAATCCTTGTATAACAGAATCACGACAGAGCTAAGAGGGGTACATCAGGTCCTTCACTCCAGCCGCACAATATCCATTGTGCCCCCGCCATAAAAAGAACCAGATTTGGGAGATGAGCCTGCCCAACTCCGCAGACTAGTTGATGCGACCGAAGCTCGCCTTCGTCGAGCGCAAGAAGAGAAAGAACAGGCCACAGTGGCCCTAAATCAAGCACAAGAATAAATGGTAGAGCAACGTCGGGTTGCACAAAAGGAGAAAGAGGACCTTCAAGCCAAGTTTGAAAAAGAGAGAGTGCAAGCCAAGCAAGAAAAAGAAAAGTTGCTCACAGAACAACGGGGAGTCAAATAAGCAATAGATAGAGCACTTCGCTCTGTGACAGGCTTAGAGCGAAAGGCAGAAGACAAAGTGGAGCATCAAGTAACACAGCTTGTAAAATTTATCCAGCATCTACAACAAAGAATAACATACTTAGAACTACGAACAGTGCCCAACACTTCATCGAATGTATGAGATCAAAGAGAAGCAACCGCTCGAAGAGCAGTTGAAAGAATCAAGGCCCTCAGCATGGAATGTAAACAACTAAGTGATCGTAGTGCCCAGAATTATGAGTGAATCACTGAGGATTCTGAATTAAAGGCATTGGAGTCACAACTCCAGAAGGCAAAGCAACAAGAAGAAACAGTACAGGCACAGTTGAAGCAACTGTCAGCATTCGAAAGGATGAAGTGATCCCAAGAACAGCATAATGCCCAACAGTAGGTCCACACCATTCAGAGCAGAGTAATGGAAGTGACTCAGAGACTCCAACCAATACAGGATGAGGCTTGCCAACTATTCGCAGAGATTGAAGGTTGAGGAACAGAGCTGGAGCAAGTCGTCACTGCAGCTGAACAATGCTTAGAGGGACCTGTCAATGAAGAAGTAATACAAGAGTTCATCGAATAAGAGGTCATGGCATAGCAATAGGTCGAAGCAGCTTGAGCCAAGATCAAGGATTTCGAAGCAGAGATACCCAAACCAGAGTGACTCGGGACGAGTCACAAGTGAGTGTTGGGGGCATGTTGGCCCTTGACCAAGTTTTGAGGATCCTTGGTCATATTTGACCTAATTTTGAGACTTCGACAAGCTGTCGAAGACTGAGCGCAAGTCAAAGCAGAGATCGCGGGATCTCGGCCCCTTTTTAGGGCCTTTTGGGTTTTGGGCTTATGTAATGGGTATGGGGATGTCATCCCATGGGTTTACCCATGTTTAGGCCTAATTTTTTAATGTATAAATACATGTCTAGGTGATGTAAAAAAGGCGTAGGTGGGGACATCTATGTGATGCTAGGTGCTAAGTGCAAGTGGTAATTGTAATTGCTTTGTGCATACTGTGTAAGACTTGCATAACTAAGTGCAAGTGATCTTAAGAAACTGTGGAAGGCTTTGTGTTGTAACTCAAGGAAGGAGGATCTAGCGAAGTGTGCATATCTTATGTCCTCTGCGGATTAATATCTTATGGCTCTATGCATGTAGCCGATTGAATGAAGATAATCAAAGAGAAGAAGAGTTGGTGGGCATAGCCCCAGGCTGGGGTTGAACCACGTATATCCTTTGTTGTTATGCTTTGTGCGATGTGTTGATGTGTTTATGTGTTTACTTGCTTAACTGCTTTGATATAGATGAATGATAAATAGATATTTTAATGCTTTGTGCTTAATAATATGGATTGATGCTATATATAACTTATGTGAATATGCTAGATCTAGTTGAAAACTACAGTGCTCTGTAATTAGGGTTTTATTTGCGAAGTAGATACTGATTAAATACTTATGAACTGTAACTACTAAGTGCTCTGTTAAAGTGTTACAATCACATATCTGTGTCCCAACTAAGGTTGCAGACATCAAAGTCCTGCAACCACCCCTGCCTCTACCTCGGGTGAGACTTCATCTGTTCCGCAGGTGTTGCCGAAAGGGCCGGTAGTTAGGGTTTTGTTGGTGCGTTGTTGTAGCGTTGAACACTGGGTCTTCCCCTATGCCAACATGTGGTCTATGGTCTTTCCACATTTATCTCTTATTTAGATGGTCCATCACCTTTAAAACCTTAATACCTAACGAGAATAGGTTGTTGAATAATATGTTGACCGTATTTTAAGTTGGCCTTAATACGTGATATTAATGTATGATAAGTGTTGCGAATTTGTTGCGCTACGAATTTTGGAGAGATACTCTTGCGCTTGATTATTCAATATCAACGAGTGTTTTAGTTAACATTGATCATCTTATGCGCCTTAATTTAATGAAATTTTTAACTTGCGTCATTGTTTATTGTGTACTGTAATAATTGGAATTGCATGCGCATTTGATTATCAATGGATGTACCATGTTCTAGCTAGATTACTCATGCGCATTCCATTAATGGTGATGCATGTTGAGTTAGTAACAATTTGTTCTTGAGCACCTTAATTTAAGTGAGTGTGTGTTAGCTTCATAATCTTTCTCTTGCACCTTTAATTCAATTAAATATATAAAGACCAAATAACTTCAAATTTGGATTTTCAATTAATCATTACCAGTCTATACAGAATTTTATTTCGGGTTTGCACATAAGATTTACAATGAATCAATGAATCCAACATTTTAGAATTTGCAAACTTGACAGCATCCCCATATTTGTTTCTATACAGAGATGAAATTTATTCTACAATGTCCATAAATTTAAATTTGAAATTGCAAGATGATTCTACAATGACTATTCAAAATTCTACTTTTCCAAATGTACAAATAATCATGCAACGACTATAAAAATTTTAATATACAAGTTTAATCTTGCTACAAAAAAAATTCCAGGAATAAAATATTGGAACCGATGGAGATGGAGAGTTGATGATGTCCTTCAACGTCTTTTTGTCCTTCTTACTCCCACTTTCTAACCACAAAAACTTCATCAATACCTCCCAACCAACGCTAGGGGTACTCTTCTCCCCCTTAGCCCCCTTAGCCGCAAAGGGGCCACACGCAAGAAACCAACAAACAATATCTCCAAGGCTTGCCTCGCAAGGAAGAGATTCCACTCTTTCTATAAGCTTGGTATCCCAACTCTCACAAGTAAAACATAGTCCACAAAATTTTGGCAGCATAACATTACCAAGAAAAAGTGAGATCCATTTCCCTTCTACCACATTTGTTTTATAGAAAAATACCCAATGACACATGTCCTCATGCACAATTAATTATCTTTTTAATTATTTTAATTAGGAGTATTCACCCACGCACTTGTTACACTCTCCCCAAGTTGCACAAGTAATTACCCATTTTATTTTGTTTAAAAAACCAATTTCCCCCACATTCCCCATTGTGTTCCTATTATCACTCTTAGTTATCCCTTTGTTCCCCAAATTCTAATTTAATGAGTTTCTCCTAACTATATCTTAGTTAGAGTTGTATTAGGAGACTTATTATAGTTAAACTTAGTGGTAGCTTGACTTAAGATACTATTCTATGCATACACCTATACTCTCAAGTAATTATTTATTTCTATTTTAAAAATCTTTTTTATTAATTTCATGCACAAATGTGCATTTTGTCTACCCTTTAAATTTATTCCCCATTTTTTCTAGAGTTTAAATTTATCTCAAATCTTTTAACTTATGTCATAGTTCATTCAGTCATTTACTTAAATTTTAGACCTAGAGTTAGTCTTAGACTTAGACTTAGACTTAGGCTTAAACTTTTGTTAGGATTTATATTATACTGACTAATTAATTATTTTAGTCTAACAAGGTCTAACCATTTAAATGTTTTCTAGGAAACCTTGATTTATTGACTCATGTTTTAATTACGCAACGTGCCCTTCAAGACACACCTTTGTGCTCCAAGGGTGTCACTCACCTTTGACTGGTTTTGGAAAATTTTCCAACCCTTGGAGTCAACAGTCCATTCGATTGACCTTGTGAGATATTAAGGGCTTCTAAGGAATAAGGTTTTTTCCTTATTGTGCGTCCCTTAGGAATCTTCATGAGGGACTATCGAACTAGATAATTGTTAACCTATAATTTAGGCCACAGTGTGAGTGCTAGTAGGCTGTGACAATAACATTTCCACACCTCTCCCTCAAATTTATGGTTTCTTTGCATGGCCCATTTACTCCTTATGTGAGTCGGATTAGCAAGCATCATCAAGCCTACATCCACTGACAAAAATAGTGTGAATAATCCATATACATAAATCATACTGTAATCAATCATATGTCACATGTGCATAAAATTAAATACTCAAACAAATACAATCCACTCCCTGACTCAATCCGCAATCCAAGGAGGTTCATTGATGCCATCAACATCCATAACCTGTCATGTGTCTTGCACACTCGGGAGAATTCATCAATAATATCTAAAAATACATATACATAAAAATAACAATAAGTCACAATACATCATCATCATCATATATAAATCATGATGAGTCCTCACTTGCACTCAAGTGTCCTCAAAGAATAAGTCAATATAAGTGTGCTCAGTAGAACTGGATGTTGCAACAATGCATCTTTGGAAAAGTTTTGATGGAATACCAAAATCTAGCTTGAGACTGAGAGGAACATCGAGCCTACTCATTGTTGTCAGAATATATGTTGGGGAAAACATCAAGAAAAAAATGTCTCTTATTCTCGATGCACGGGAAATGGAAAAAAAAGTTGTTTCCATGGGATCAAGAAAAGTAAATTTGAGACAATACCTTTAGTATGATCTAGAAAATGACAAGGAGTTTTATAAAGGGGTTGTTTCCACCTTTGTTGAAAAAATTTCAAGTATGAATGAGTTCAGAAGAAAATAAGAGAACTTTCCTTCCTCATTCCGCATAAAGCAACTCAAAGCATGCTAGATAAAAAGAATAAAGTGTCTAAAAGAAATATTGGTTGATTGTGATACTATAAGTGTCAAAGTGGGAGAGTTGTATTTAAAATTAATTGAGTTGGATTTAGCTGGGACAATCGGAGAATTTTAAGACCAAAATTTTATATTAAATCCCACTCTTATGTCAAAAGAGCACATTGAAGAACAATTTTATATATTGAAAACTGCATACTCTGAGAGATTTAATAGTTTAACCGATTATTCAAAATTAGAAGTGGAAATTTGGTTGGATAGTTATTTAAACAAAAACGAAGATATTAAGGATGCGCTACACCAAATTTCAATAGACTTTATAGATCGTGAAAGATCAGTATTTGACATAAAAATAAGGCAAGCATTATTTGACATAACAATAAGGCAAGAAATAATTGTTGCACCAATGAGAGATTATATTGAAAATTGGTTACTTAACTAAAATAACGGAACCAGATCAAAAAGAGGTAGTTGCAACCGGTCACGGAATTCCAATGACGAAAATCACAAAAGGAACATCAGCAAGAAAATAGGACACGAGAGACTCCATCACAGTAAGTGAATAGATCATTTTTTCATAATTCAGTATATTTCATCCTTCTCATTCATAAATCATTTAGTTGTGTATTTTCATTTCTTGAGAACCCATAATCGATATATGATCATCTATTTTTTTCTTCTTTTAGGGTCAACCCTCTTCTACTTTATTTTATGGTCCTTGGGAGCCCCATCCTAGTCCATTTGGATAAACACAAATTTTTACTTTATTGTAAAACATACTATTATTTCGTAACTCCCAAGAGAACTACTTCGAGATGTAATTTCAATGATTTCTCAAACGTTGAGTTTATGAGAACGAGATTTTTGAAGTGCACCTATAATATTCGCTTTTGTTTTGAATGAAATACTCTTTTAAAGTTCTCTATAATTATGTAATATAATTTCTCCAACAGAAGATAATCGTTGAGAACACGCCTGAG
>ML782756.1:551250-576937 GCA_009831015.1 Picea engelmannii | reverse complement strand
GAATTAATATAATCTTATTCATTTTTATTTAAGAACTATGGGATTGAATTACAATAATAAATGGCATTTATATTTAATCAATTTAATGTTGTGTGGTGTTGGCCCTTGACCAAGTTTTGAGGATCCTTGGTCATATTTGACCTAATTTTGGGACTTCGACAAGCTGTCGAAGACGGAGTGCAAGTCAAAGCAGAGATCGCGGCATCTCGGCCCCTTTTTAGGGCCTTTTGGGTTTTGGGCTTATGTAACGGGTATGGGGATGTCATCCCATGGGTTTACCCATGTTTAGGCCCGATTTTGTAATGTATAAATACATGTCTAGGTGATGTAAGAAAGACGTAGGTGGGGACATCTATGTGATGCTAGGTGTTAAGTGCAAGTGGTGATTGTAATTGCTTTGTGCATACTGTGTAAGACTTGCAGAGCTAAGTGCAAGTGATCGTAAGAAACTGTGGAAGGCTTTGTGTTGTAACTCAAGGAAGGAGGATCTAGCAAAGTGCGCATATCTTATGTCATCTACGGAGTAAGATCTTGTGGCTCTTTGCATGTAGCCGATTGAATGAAGATAATCAAAGAGAAGAAGAGTTGGTCGACGTAGCCCCAGGCTAGGGTTGAACCACGTATATCCTCTATTGTTATGCTTTGTGCGATGTGTTTATGTGTTTATGTGTTTACTTGCTTAAGTGTTTTGATATAGATGAATGATAAATAGATATTTTAATTCTTTGTGCTTAATAATATGGATTGATGCTATATCTAACCTATGTGAATATGCTTAGTGCTTGAATATGCTAGATCTAGGTGAAAACTACAGTGCTCTATAATTAGGGTTTTATCTGCGAAGTAGATATTGGTTAAATATTGATGAACTGTAACTGCTAAGTGCTCTGTTAAAGTGTTACAATCACAGATCTATGTCCCATCTAAGGTTGCAGACATCGGAGTCCTGCAACCACCCCTGCCTCTACCTCGGGTGAGACTTCATCTGCTTCGCAGGTGTTGCCAAAAGGGTCGGTAGTTAGCGTTTTGTTGGTGCGTTGTTGGTGTGTTGAACCCTAGGTCTGCCCCTATGCCAACAAATGGTTCACCACACTCTGGTACTCGAGCGACATGGGAAAATAGTGCCAGTCGAACGCAGTATTCCATACCTACTACCTGCAACTGAAAAGGGCTATCGAATCGTTCTGATGCCAAACACTCTAGACATGTTCAGACCCCTTATGAAGTTTCGCATAGATAGGCATTTCATATATATCACTGCGTAAACAGATGAGAATAAAGAAGAGCTTCAGTCATACTATAAGCTCACCGAGGAGGACCTGGAAGAAATCATTAAGGAATGGCCCACAGAGTTCTTTACACCAGTCGCTAAGGCAGAATTGTCCAACCCAAACCTCATTGGAATCCCGGTAGTTACCCGCGAAGGAGTATAATGCACCCAGAAGTAGCATAAGGAAGAAGAACGAAGATATATAGGAACTGGGCAGTGCCTCAGAAGATATTTCCTCAAATTCACCTAGCGGAGGAGGAGGTGACGAGGTGGACAAAGAGGAGAAAGAAGAAAAAGAAGGGGAAGAAGATAAGCAGGAGCAAGGCGAAGTAACCCCTCCACGGAACCCCCTTGATGACGTAGATCCATATAAGAAAAGGAATGTTTCCCCCACAAAACCTACATCGCAAAAGAAATCTAAATCAATCAAGTTGAAGCTTCAGACTATACTCATGATCGATGACTTTGATTTCATCATCGCAGCCGTATCAGAATCTTCGCAGGACATTTTGCAGAACAGCAAAGCTAAGAAAGAATCCTTGTATAACAGAATCACGACAGAGCTAAGAGGGGTACATCAGGTCCTTCACTCCAGCCGCACAATATCCATTGTGCCCCCGCCATAAAAAGAACCAGATTTGGGAGATGAGCCTGCCCAACTCCGCAGACTAGTTGATGCGACCGAAGCTCGCCTTCGTCGAGCGCAAGAAGAGAAAGAACAGGCCACAGTGGCCCTAAATCAAGCACAAGAATAAATGGTAGAGCAACGTCGGGTTGCACAAAAGGAGAAAGAGGACCTTCAAGCCAAGTTTGAAAAAGAGAGAGTGCAAGCCAAGCAAGAAAAAGAAAAGTTGCTCACAGAACAACGGGGAGTCAAATAAGCAATAGATAGAGCACTTCGCTCTGTGACAGGCTTAGAGCGAAAGGCAGAAGACAAAGTGGAGCATCAAGTAACACAGCTTGTAAAATTTATCCAGCATCTACAACAAAGAATAACATACTTAGAACTACGAACAGTGCCCAACACTTCATCGAATGTATGAGATCAAAGAGAAGCAACCGCTCGAAGAGCAGTTGAAAGAATCAAGGCCCTCAGCATGGAATGTAAACAACTAAGTGATCGTAGTGCCCAGAATTATGAGTGAATCACTGAGGATTCTGAATTAAAGGCATTGGAGTCACAACTCCAGAAGGCAAAGCAACAAGAAGAAACAGTACAGGCACAGTTGAAGCAACTGTCAGCATTCGAAAGGATGAAGTGATCCCAAGAACAGCATAATGCCCAACAGTAGGTCCACACCATTCAGAGCAGAGTAATGGAAGTGACTCAGAGACTCCAACCAATACAGGATGAGGCTTGCCAACTATTCGCAGAGATTGAAGGTTGAGGAACAGAGCTGGAGCAAGTCGTCACTGCAGCTGAACAATGCTTAGAGGGACCTGTCAATGAAGAAGTAATACAAGAGTTCATCGAATAAGAGGTCATGGCATAGCAATAGGTCGAAGCAGCTTGAGCCAAGATCAAGGATTTCGAAGCAGAGATACCCAAACCAGAGTGACTCGGGACGAGTCACAAGTGAGTGTTGGGGGCATGTTGGCCCTTGACCAAGTTTTGAGGATCCTTGGTCATATTTGACCTAATTTTGAGACTTCGACAAGCTGTCGAAGACTGAGCGCAAGTCAAAGCAGAGATCGCGGGATCTCGGCCCCTTTTTAGGGCCTTTTGGGTTTTGGGCTTATGTAATGGGTATGGGGATGTCATCCCATGGGTTTACCCATGTTTAGGCCTAATTTTTTAATGTATAAATACATGTCTAGGTGATGTAAAAAAGGCGTAGGTGGGGACATCTATGTGATGCTAGGTGCTAAGTGCAAGTGGTAATTGTAATTGCTTTGTGCATACTGTGTAAGACTTGCATAACTAAGTGCAAGTGATCTTAAGAAACTGTGGAAGGCTTTGTGTTGTAACTCAAGGAAGGAGGATCTAGCGAAGTGTGCATATCTTATGTCCTCTGCGGATTAATATCTTATGGCTCTATGCATGTAGCCGATTGAATGAAGATAATCAAAGAGAAGAAGAGTTGGTGGGCATAGCCCCAGGCTGGGGTTGAACCACGTATATCCTTTGTTGTTATGCTTTGTGCGATGTGTTGATGTGTTTATGTGTTTACTTGCTTAACTGCTTTGATATAGATGAATGATAAATAGATATTTTAATGCTTTGTGCTTAATAATATGGATTGATGCTATATATAACTTATGTGAATATGCTAGATCTAGTTGAAAACTACAGTGCTCTGTAATTAGGGTTTTATTTGCGAAGTAGATACTGATTAAATACTTATGAACTGTAACTACTAAGTGCTCTGTTAAAGTGTTACAATCACATATCTGTGTCCCAACTAAGGTTGCAGACATCAAAGTCCTGCAACCACCCCTGCCTCTACCTCGGGTGAGACTTCATCTGTTCCGCAGGTGTTGCCGAAAGGGCCGGTAGTTAGGGTTTTGTTGGTGCGTTGTTGTAGCGTTGAACACTGGGTCTTCCCCTATGCCAACATGTGGTCTATGGTCTTTCCACATTTATCTCTTATTTAGATGGTCCATCACCTTTAAAACCTTAATACCTAACGAGAATAGGTTGTTGAATAATATGTTGACCGTATTTTAAGTTGGCCTTAATACGTGATATTAATGTATGATAAGTGTTGCGAATTTGTTGCGCTACGAATTTTGGAGAGATACTCTTGCGCTTGATTATTCAATATCAACGAGTGTTTTAGTTAACATTGATCATCTTATGCGCCTTAATTTAATGAAATTTTTAACTTGCGTCATTGTTTATTGTGTACTGTAATAATTGGAATTGCATGCGCATTTGATTATCAATGGATGTACCATGTTCTAGCTAGATTACTCATGCGCATTCCATTAATGGTGATGCATGTTGAGTTAGTAACAATTTGTTCTTGAGCACCTTAATTTAAGTGAGTGTGTGTTAGCTTCATAATCTTTCTCTTGCACCTTTAATTCAATTAAATATATAAAGACCAAATAACTTCAAATTTGGATTTTCAATTAATCATTACCAGTCTATACAGAATTTTATTTCGGGTTTGCACATAAGATTTACAATGAATCAATGAATCCAACATTTTAGAATTTGCAAACTTGACAGCATCCCCATATTTGTTTCTATACAGAGATGAAATTTATTCTACAATGTCCATAAATTTAAATTTGAAATTGCAAGATGATTCTACAATGACTATTCAAAATTCTACTTTTCCAAATGTACAAATAATCATGCAACGACTATAAAAATTTTAATATACAAGTTTAATCTTGCTACAAAAAAAATTCCAGGAATAAAATATTGGAACCGATGGAGATGGAGAGTTGATGATGTCCTTCAACGTCTTTTTGTCCTTCTTACTCCCACTTTCTAACCACAAAAACTTCATCAATACCTCCCAACCAACGCTAGGGGTACTCTTCTCCCCCTTAGCCCCCTTAGCCGCAAAGGGGCCACACGCAAGAAACCAACAAACAATATCTCCAAGGCTTGCCTCGCAAGGAAGAGATTCCACTCTTTCTATAAGCTTGGTATCCCAACTCTCACAAGTAAAACATAGTCCACAAAATTTTGGCAGCATAACATTACCAAGAAAAAGTGAGATCCATTTCCCTTCTACCACATTTGTTTTATAGAAAAATACCCAATGACACATGTCCTCATGCACAATTAATTATCTTTTTAATTATTTTAATTAGGAGTATTCACCCACGCACTTGTTACACTCTCCCCAAGTTGCACAAGTAATTACCCATTTTATTTTGTTTAAAAAACCAATTTCCCCCACATTCCCCATTGTGTTCCTATTATCACTCTTAGTTATCCCTTTGTTCCCCAAATTCTAATTTAATGAGTTTCTCCTAACTATATCTTAGTTAGAGTTGTATTAGGAGACTTATTATAGTTAAACTTAGTGGTAGCTTGACTTAAGATACTATTCTATGCATACACCTATACTCTCAAGTAATTATTTATTTCTATTTTAAAAATCTTTTTTATTAATTTCATGCACAAATGTGCATTTTGTCTACCCTTTAAATTTATTCCCCATTTTTTCTAGAGTTTAAATTTATCTCAAATCTTTTAACTTATGTCATAGTTCATTCAGTCATTTACTTAAATTTTAGACCTAGAGTTAGTCTTAGACTTAGACTTAGACTTAGGCTTAAACTTTTGTTAGGATTTATATTATACTGACTAATTAATTATTTTAGTCTAACAAGGTCTAACCATTTAAATGTTTTCTAGGAAACCTTGATTTATTGACTCATGTTTTAATTACGCAACGTGCCCTTCAAGACACACCTTTGTGCTCCAAGGGTGTCACTCACCTTTGACTGGTTTTGGAAAATTTTCCAACCCTTGGAGTCAACAGTCCATTCGATTGACCTTGTGAGATATTAAGGGCTTCTAAGGAATAAGGTTTTTTCCTTATTGTGCGTCCCTTAGGAATCTTCATGAGGGACTATCGAACTAGATAATTGTTAACCTATAATTTAGGCCACAGTGTGAGTGCTAGTAGGCTGTGACAATAACATTTCCACACCTCTCCCTCAAATTTATGGTTTCTTTGCATGGCCCATTTACTCCTTATGTGAGTCGGATTAGCAAGCATCATCAAGCCTACATCCACTGACAAAAATAGTGTGAATAATCCATATACATAAATCATACTGTAATCAATCATATGTCACATGTGCATAAAATTAAATACTCAAACAAATACAATCCACTCCCTGACTCAATCCGCAATCCAAGGAGGTTCATTGATGCCATCAACATCCATAACCTGTCATGTGTCTTGCACACTCGGGAGAATTCATCAATAATATCTAAAAATACATATACATAAAAATAACAATAAGTCACAATACATCATCATCATCATATATAAATCATGATGAGTCCTCACTTGCACTCAAGTGTCCTCAAAGAATAAGTCAATATAAGTGTGCTCAGTAGAACTGGATGTTGCAACAATGCATCTTTGGAAAAGTTTTGATGGAATACCAAAATCTAGCTTGAGACTGAGAGGAACATCGAGCCTACTCATTGTTGTCAGAATATATGTTGGGGAAAACATCAAGAAAAAAATGTCTCTTATTCTCGATGCACGGGAAATGGAAAAAAAAGTTGTTTCCATGGGATCAAGAAAAGTAAATTTGAGACAATACCTTTAGTATGATCTAGAAAATGACAAGGAGTTTTATAAAGGGGTTGTTTCCACCTTTGTTGAAAAAATTTCAAGTATGAATGAGTTCAGAAGAAAATAAGAGAACTTTCCTTCCTCATTCCGCATAAAGCAACTCAAAGCATGCTAGATAAAAAGAATAAAGTGTCTAAAAGAAATATTGGTTGATTGTGATACTATAAGTGTCAAAGTGGGAGAGTTGTATTTAAAATTAATTGAGTTGGATTTAGCTGGGACAATCGGAGAATTTTAAGACCAAAATTTTATATTAAATCCCACTCTTATGTCAAAAGAGCACATTGAAGAACAATTTTATATATTGAAAACTGCATACTCTGAGAGATTTAATAGTTTAACCGATTATTCAAAATTAGAAGTGGAAATTTGGTTGGATAGTTATTTAAACAAAAACGAAGATATTAAGGATGCGCTACACCAAATTTCAATAGACTTTATAGATCGTGAAAGATCAGTATTTGACATAAAAATAAGGCAAGCATTATTTGACATAACAATAAGGCAAGAAATAATTGTTGCACCAATGAGAGATTATATTGAAAATTGGTTACTTAACTAAAATAACGGAACCAGATCAAAAAGAGGTAGTTGCAACCGGTCACGGAATTCCAATGACGAAAATCACAAAAGGAACATCAGCAAGAAAATAGGACACGAGAGACTCCATCACAGTAAGTGAATAGATCATTTTTTCATAATTCAGTATATTTCATCCTTCTCATTCATAAATCATTTAGTTGTGTATTTTCATTTCTTGAGAACCCATAATCGATATATGATCATCTATTTTTTTCTTCTTTTAGGGTCAACCCTCTTCTACTTTATTTTATGGTCCTTGGGAGCCCCATCCTAGTCCATTTGGATAAACACAAATTTTTACTTTATTGTAAAACATACTATTATTTCGTAACTCCCAAGAGAACTACTTCGAGATGTAATTTCAATGATTTCTCAAACGTTGAGTTTATGAGAACGAGATTTTTGAAGTGCACCTATAATATTCGCTTTTGTTTTGAATGAAATACTCTTTTAAAGTTCTCTATAATTATGTAATATAATTTCTCCAACAGAAGATAATCGTTGAGAACACGCCTGAGTAAATGCAGAGGAGGTGGTTGTGATTTTGGTAAGGCGCAGATAGCAACTTGGCAACACACTTAACTATGACTAGTACAAGGAGGAAATCATGTTGCATCTCTGAATGGTCTGTGTATTCCACCCAAGGCTCAAGAGTGTGCCTATGAATCTTAGAGAACCGGTCCTCTAGTGGACGGGACGATGAGATCAAAAACACCCTGAAGTTTGGCGAGGTTGTACTCCTCTATTATAATTTGAAAGATGTAGCTTGATGTTATTTGAAAAATAGGGGAATGCTAAACAACAAACCATCAATCTTTATTATTCTGTAAATGTAAAGGAAAGATAAAAATATATTCGCATGTAAAACGGTTCCTAAGAGAAGGACCATGAATCTTATACAGAAAAAGGTAGTGTATGATAAGCACTGGGAATTTGTTGCGCTGCGAATTTTGGAGAGATACTCTTGTGCTTGATTATTCAATATCAATGAGTGTTTTAGTTAACATTGATCATCTTCTGCCCCTTCATTTAATGAAATTTTTAACTTGCGTCATTGTTTATTGTGTACTGTAATAATTGGGATTGCATGTGCATTTGATTATCAATGGATGTAATATGTTATAGCTAGATTACTCATCCGCGTTCCATTAATGGTGATGCATGTTGAGTTAGTAACAATTTGTTCTTGAGCACCTTAATTTAAGTGAGCGTGTGTTCGCTTCATAATCTTTCTCTTGCACCTTTAATGCAATTAAATATATAAATACCAAATAACTTCAAATTTGGATTTGCAAATAAGCATTACCAGTCCATACAGAATTCTATTTCGGGTTTTCACATAAGATTTACAATGAATCAATGAATCCAACATTTTAGAATTTGCAAACTTGGCAGCATCCCCATATTTGTTTTATATACAAAGATTAAATTTATTCTACAACGTCCATAAATTTAAATTTGAAATTGCAAGATGATTCTACAACGACTATTCAAAATTCTAATTTTCCAAATGTACAAATAATCATGCAACGACTATAAAATTTCTAATATACAAGTTTACTCTTGCTACAATAAAAATTCCAGGAATAAAATATTGGAACCGATGGAGATGGAGAGTTGATGATGTCCTTCAACGTATTTCGCTCCTTCTTACTCCCACTTTCTAACCACAAAAAATTCATCAGTACCTCCCAGCCAACGCTAGGGGTACTCTTCTTTCCCCTTAGCCCCCCAGCCACAAAGGGGCCACACACAATAAACCAACATAAAATATCTCCAAGGCTTGCCTTACAAGGAAGAGATTCCACTCTTTCTATAATCTTGGTATCATGAATCTTATAGAGAAAAAGAACCATGTAAAAAGGGGTATGTGATATTAATGTATGATAAGTGCTGGGAATTTTTTGCCCTGTGAATTTTGGAGAGATACTCTTGCGCTTGATTATTCAATATCAATGAGTGTTTTAGTTAACATTGATCGTCTTATGCGCCTTATTTTAATGAAATTTTTAACTTGCGTCATTGTTTATGCTATACTATAATAATTGGGATTGCATGCGCATTTTATTATCAATGGATGTACCATGTTCTAGCTAGATTACCCGTGCGCATTCCATTAATGGTGATGCATGTTGAGTTAGTAACATTTTTTCTTGATCACCTTAATTTAAGTGAGCATGCATTAGCTTCATAATCTTTCTCTTGCACCTTTAATCTTAGATTTGATCACTATGGCGTTGGAGTAGATGTTAAAAAAACGACGCCCTTACTTAAGTTGACTTGTGAATGTTCTAAGATTTTTTACTCGTGCACGGCTAATATTTAATGTTGACGTATGTTGGTAATGATGATGGTTACCCTTGTGCCATGGTTAATTGATTGGTGTTGGTTTAAACTTAAGTCAGTGAACAGATCATGTGCGCACCTTGAAGTAAGTTGTCTCTTGCTTCTTTATTGATGATGTATAATGACGGGAAAATGAATAGAATGCATGCGCAAAATTCAGTAATGTGAAGTAGCTCTAGCAGAGTAAATTAGACCCAGTGCACGCACTAAAGAGTTAATGTAATGTATGTTTAGATTTTGGAGTACTCACGCGAATGGAAATTAAGTTCGTGATTGTTGGCTCTTAGATTTTAATCTTCTTGCGCAAAATGGGATTTTCTCTAACAGATGATAGAACTTGTGTTTAGGAGCTGCGCGCCATGAAAATACCGATAATTGTTGTTTCTCCTTGGATTTATTGGGGCCTATGATTTGTTATGATAATGTATGCTCGCGTGCCATGCTTAATTGTGGTTTAAGATTGATGGTTGATGAAATCGATTATCATTGATGTTGTTGTTTATTATGATGTTTTATTTACCTGACGTGGAATTAAAAAAAAAATCACCTATTGTATGTCGCTTGTTGTCGTAACGGTGGGTCCGTTACATATGGTATTAGAGCGGATTCAACCCTGGGACTGTGGATAGCCACGCCTTCTACTGAGTTAAGCCCTTGAGTAATAACCTAGCACTAATTAAATTTTTAACTTGCCTATGCGGTAATCATGGTTAGGGGACATCTTGGAGGTAGGCGATGTGGTGCTAAAGGTAGAGGTGCAACGCCTCCAGTTGCATCCCCACCTGAGGGGTCTAACCTCCAAGGAGAAGAATAATTCTTAAAACAAGAGCATATTTTTGTAATGTAGGTTGATGGTTTGACAAGGTCCTTCAAGGGAAATATCAAAGGCCTTGACTAACCATCTGTACTAAGGTAAGGCTAGGGCGCATGTACCCCTGAGGGTCCACCACGCGCCCAAGCCAGTACTAGTAGAATTCACAGAGAACATTAGAATATTAAGTTCCCTAGTTCATGAGTGCCTCGAACGACTAAGTCATCGAGGCATGGCTGGAGAGGAAGGCATTGAGCTTCATGCTTCGCGGTTTCGACCTCCAGCACGAAGGTTCGTAGGGTGGTCTTTAGCCCAAGGGGAGCATTCTTCTATGGTGGAAGGTGCTCCTACCTCAGTTAAACATGGTCGTCAAAGATGTGTTATGCGAACGGTTCGAGGAACGATTATGGTAGAAATTTGACAGAATATTTCCTTGAGTGTCAGCTCGATGAGATCATCGCCTTACGAAATGATGGTCGTACGACGACGGATTTTAAGGCCTGAAATGGGAGCTACTTTGGTACGCCCTACTTCAGAACCCAGAAATGATGGAGGTCAACAAGTTCATGTTTGGCCTTAACTCTAGTTCCCATGCAAAGGTGAGGATATTAATGCCTCAGACGTTTCATGATGCAGTCCAGTAGGCCTCTTAGTTGAGAAATAATTGAACGTGGGAGTTAGGGTAGGACTCCTGCAAGACCGTTTGGACTGACGACATTTGGTGCGCAGTAGCATCAGACACCATCCAGAAAAGACATCTGGGTAGCAAGATATGTCTCTAGAACCCTTGTTCACAATACCATTATGACGGGTTCCTCAGCAGAACACCCCTAAAGGGGACCGCCACCAACAGTCGCATCTAGGTTTGTCAGCGGAAAAGACCAGGTTCTTATACTAGTAGGCCTACAACTTCTACTTTGCGGACTAGGAGTGTAGGACCGGAGACACGTGTTGGAATTGTGGAGATGCCACCTTACCAGTAATAGTTTCCATTTGAAAAGGCCAAAGCGACTGGGGAAATAGGACCCTCTACCATTGGGGAGATGGGTGAGGCCCATAGGATTCATGACTACATTAAATTACTATCAGGCCGAGCACCAGTCCACTTTTCTTGAGACGTCTGGTGCCATCGCCCAACAAACTTTTAGACATTGTTACACCCCGGTGCTATGGAGAGCTCTAATTCTAGTATCGCGTTGAAGGGATTGAGGTAAAGGAAGTCGAACAGGATGAGTTTAGCTTTGTAGAAATGGCTTCGAGAGCCAAACAGAAGGTTGGAGGGAAGGTTACAGGTTGTAGCCTTAACCTAGAAGAGTTTTTCACTAGGGAAAACCTGTACGTCACGATCTTAGGGTCTTTTGACGTCGTTCTCGGTATGGACTGGTTGGAATCACATCAGGAGATACTCAACTGTAAGATGAAACAATTGATTTTGGTCGATGATGAGGGAAAGATATGCGTAATTGTAGGTAGGAACCATGGATTTTCCCTAAGGTTCATCTCTTCCCTACAACTATAGAAGAGAATGCGCAAGGGATGCAAGCAATATGCGATCCTTGCGTTAAATGAAAAGGGCGTGGTGGAAGGCCTAGAAAACCTTCCGGTAGTGCGAGAGTTTTCGGACGTCTTCCAAGAGGAGTTACCAGGGTTTCCACCGGAGAGGGAATTGAAATTTACCATCGACCTAAAATCGGGAACTGAATCGATAGCAAGAACGCCTTATCGGATGTCGACCCTAGAGTTACAGGAGTTGAAAATGCAACTAAAGGAGTTGTTGGACCTAGGAATCATACGTTCAAGTGTGTCACTGTGGGGTTTTCCTTTTATATTCATACGAAAGAAGAATGGGTCATGGAGACTCTGCATTGACTATCGTCGATTGAACAAGGCAACGATCAAGAACCAGTATCTATTTCCAATAATGGACAGTCTATTTGATAAAATGAAGGGTGTGACAGTGTTATTGAAGATCGACTCTAGATCAGGGTATCACCAGTTACAGATCAAGGAGGAAGACATTCCTAAGACCGCCTTTAAAACGAGGTTTGGAAATTATGAATTTATTATTTTACCATTTGGCCTGACAAACACCCCAGGGATATTTATGAGCTTGATGAACAGGGTGTTCCACGAATACTTGGAGAAGTTCGTCCAAGAATTCATTGATGATATTTTGATATATTCTCGGACGATGGAGGATCATGATGAACACTTACGCTCGGTACTACAATGTCTACTAGAGAACATATTGTTTGGGAAACTGTCAAAATCCTCGTTTTATCAGTAGAAGATTCATAATTTAGGGTATGTCATTTTCGACGAACGCATCATTATGGATCCAGCAAAGGTCGAGGATATTATGGGATGGAATATGCCGACGAATGTCCCGTAAGTGCGTAGCTTCATGGTTTTAGCGGGACATTATCGACGGTTCGTCGAGGGTTCTTCGAGGATAGCAAATCTAATTACGGAATTGCAGAAGAAGAAAAAAAAGTTTGCATGGACCAAGAAATGCATGGAAGAATTTCGAAGGCTCAAGGAGCTATTGACAACAATGCCTAATAAAATTCCCTGGCATGGACAAGGACTTCTTTGTAGTCACTAACGCATCCAAGGGAGGTTTAAACGGATTCTTGAGGCAAGACCATTGAGTGATCACTTACATATCGAGTAAGTTAAGGAAGCATGAGGAGAACTACAGAACGCAAGATTTGGAATTGTTAGCCATCGTGTATTCCCTAAGAGTGTGGAGACACTACCTAATTGGGAGGAAATTCGAACTAAAATTGGACCATTGTGGTTTACAACACCTTTTTACGCAAAATGACTTGAACACGCGATAAGGGCATGGTCAAAACTACTTATTGAGTATTATTATGAGATTTCCTACTTAAAATGAACAATGAACAGAGTGGCAGATGCGTTGAGTCGAATACCACACATATTTTTAGTGATACCTCTTCAAACGAGTCTACATGAAAAGATTCTAACTACAACGCGACACTGACTGGTATAAAGAGGGTAAGGAATTTTTCAGGCAAGACACCATGATGGTACCAATTTGAGGGATATACTATGGACAACGACATATCTTTGAGAGATATTAACCAGATTTACTTACAGCCAAACGTCGAATTGAGAAGTTTTGATCTTATGCGAACCTCATAGAGCAGTGTACATGGCTCATCCATGAGTCATGAAGATGAGGACCGACCTTAAACCCTTGTTCCCATAGAAGGGATAAAGGAGGGAATCGTCAATTGCATGGCGAGATGTCTATAAGGTCGAAAGGTGAAGGTTGAACATAGACATACGACAAGAATATTACAACCACACGCTTTACTCGAATTTAAATGGGAAGTCATTTCGAGGGACTTTATTGTTGGTATTTTCATTAATGGAAAGGAATCATGACTCGATTGTCATGACAGTTGACACTCTAATGAAGAGTTCACATTTTTTCCTTATGCATATGACATATCAGGCACCAATAATAGCTAGAGTTTTTATCCGCAAGATTTTGAGACTGCAAGATGTACCAAAGGAATCATATCCAATAAGGGATCCGGTGTTTGCAAGACAATTTTGGAGGAGTTTCCCAAGAGTCCTTAGGAATGCCACTGAACTTTAGTAAAACATTTCCTTGAGATAGATAGTTTGATCGAAGGAACAAACCAATTTGGGAAGGTTGTGTTGCATATGTGTCTTGAACCAACATAAACGTTGGGAATGGTTATGGCCACTGGTCGAGTTTGCATGCAAAAATAGCCATCAAAGCACCATTAAGATGATTCCATTTGATTTTCTATATGGGAGACCATGTCAAACTCCTTTGAGTCGGGATCGCCTCGAAGATGGGGTCCTGGTAGGACTAGAAGCGACCCAAGAATTGAAAGAAATTTTACAAACGATACAAAAGGGGATGGAAGAAGCGCAAGATCAGGAGAAGGGTTTGTCGATGCGCATTGCGTCGACCATAATTATGAACGGCCTAACAGCTATCCATGCCTCATTTTTTGAGGCGTTGCGCGATGTTTATCTGTACATATGTGCCACTTTAGGTCAATGATCCTACGCATGATATTGATTGAGTTCTTGGCGGATGTTGGGCGAGGGTGCACTCAAAGCGAACCCAATAAAAATTCTAGACCATCACATTCGACATCTACGGTGTCGAACAGTCGATCAGGTCTAGGTCTAATGGGACAACTATAGTCCGTACTCAACGACCTAGGAGGCCGCATATGATATGCATCAGTAGTTTCCATTTTTGTTTGATAGATAAACATATAGACATTGTGAGATACTTTATTCCGACACTTCTATTACTGTGAAACTTCGGGACGAAGTTTGAAACAAGAGGGGGTGTGTGTAACATCCTCATCTTGCACACACGTGATTGGAATTATTCTTTGAGGACACTTGTGTGCAAGTGATTCGGTTTATTATATGATTGAATGTTTCGATTATGGATTGTGATGATGTTGTGGATCTAATGTTTTGTTATTTCATTATATTTACATTGAAATGTGATATTGACTGGGTTTATCCTGAGTGTGCAGGACTCTGGACTGATTGAGAATTTCGAGGGAATCAATGGACATCTTTTGACTCTGGATCGAGTTAAGGAGTGGATTGTTATGGTTTGAGTGTTTTTTATATTGCATATGTGACATATGACTAGTATATTATGATGATGATTTTGGATCGCTGACATGTTTCATTATTGGATGCAGGGTAACGATAGCTTGCTAACCAGACTCACATTTGGAGTAAAGGGGTCATGCATGAAAACCAAATATATTGAGGGAGAGGTGTGGCAGCAACCTTGGCACATCCTACTAGCACTCTCGTCGTGGCTCAAACTGTAGGTTAATGATTACCTAGTTCAAGAGATCCATGATGTCATGATGACAGACTGTGATAGTCGCTCACAATGATTCTAAGGGGCGCGAAATAAGGCAGGGTCCATATTCCTTAAAGTCCCTTAGTCTCCCACAAGGTCACATGACGGAGTATTGACTCCAGGGCTTTGACGTCTACCAAAATCAGTCAAAAGGCAAGTGGTACCCTTGGATCATGTAGTTCATCTTGAAGGGCATGTCGCGTAAATAAAACAAGAGAGCAGATGAGTGGCACTCTTGAAGCACGTAGTGCATCTTGAAGGGCACATCGCGCTTTTGTTAACACCGGTAAGTTAAAGAACTTAGCACGTAGAAAACTATGTCTCCTTAGGACTTGGTCAGCCTTAAAATGAATGTTGCATGAGTAAAGATAAATAATTATAATTTTCCCTTAAAACTTGTTGTTGAGCCTAGTGAATTTAAAACCTAGGTCTAAGTAGGACATGTGAACAAAAAAAAACTAAATGGACATTTAACAAAGGGGGGATAAAGAAAATTCAAACCTAAATAATTAAAGTAAAATTTTAATTAAGGATTAAATTATTAAAAAGATAAATTGTTGTTTATGTGTAGACTTGGTAATTTTGAACTTAAATAAAAAGGGGAAACTTAAAGAAAAAAGGGAATGTGGAACATAGAAGGGAATCTAGTCTTTGGAACTTTCTAATTGTGAACTCAACTAGGATTTAAGAAAGGCACCAATCATTTAAGAAATGTAAGGGAATAAAAGGGACATCGAGGAGCGTTTTTAGGAATGATTTTAGGTGGGTTAGAGAAATAGGAAAATTAAATTAATTAATTAATAAATTTCGGGTGCAACTAAGGGATCGGGTGACAAGTGTATAGGGCAGAATTTTCCTAATTAATTTCTAATAAAAAGAATTTAATGTGGGTTTTGGCAACAAGTCACAATGAAAACTCTATAAAAGAAATGGCGAAGGAGGGGAATGGAGCATGTTTAGTAGGTGTAAGGTTACGCTACTGATATTGTTCTTGACTTATTTTCCTTATGGGAGTTGGGATGCCCAGCTCGATTAGAGAGTGGTAGCTCAACCTTGCAAGGAAAGCTAGGAGCTAGCTTTCTCTGGTTTGTGTTCGTGGTCCCTTTGCGGCTTGGGGGGCTCAAGGGGAAGAAGAGTACCCCTAGCGTTGGTTGGGAGGTATTGGTGAGGTCTCTGCGGTTAGCCAGTGGGAGAGAGGAGGATTGCCAATAGTTGAAGGACATCAACGAGCCAGTGTCGGTTACGGCAATCCTGCTAAATATTTTTAGTGCATTAAGATTTAATGTTATGTGTATGATTCTAGTCCTCAGTTGGATATTTTTTCAATAAGATCCTTATGTCTGATTAGCTACTGTAATTGTTGTTGAATGCTGATTATAAATCCTAGTTTAAATTTTAATATGATTGATGACCTTTGCAATAATATCCTTACGTATGATTAGCTACTGTAATTGTTGTTGAATCCTGATTATAACTCCTAGTTTAAAGTTTAATATGATTGATGACCTTTGCAATAAGATCCTTGTGTTTGATCCTAGTGAATGGTTCCCCCTGACCAACGCTATTATAATTCCTCCTTCTCTATGAAACTCCACTTACCTTTATAGCGGTCTAGAAAATTAAGACAAGCTGCGAGATTGTGGGAACCCCCTGCATCTAGTTGGCAAACTCAGTGACTCATGCTTTCTCCTTAGCTATGTGTCGGAGTAATGGGAATATGATTTATTGTTTATAATTTGTTTATTAATGGAAAATGGAAATATTATTTCTTAATTGTTAATTGGAATTTGAAATATTGTTTATTAATGGTTTATTAATGGAAAGTAAATATTTGTTCTTAATTGTTAAACTGGAAATCATATATTGTTTATAAATTGTTTCTTATTGGAAAACTGAGATATGGTTGTTAATGGAAACTAAAATATTGTTTATTAATGGAAAACTAGATGTTTCTCAATTGTTCAACCTAAATGTTTATTGAGTGATCATTTGGATTTCCTTAATCATTCAATTAGATGTTTACAATTGTGTGAATGAATTAAGTTGATTTGATTGTGTTGAGCTTCAATTAATATAATCTTATTCATTTTCATTTAAGAACTATGGGATTGAATTCCAATAATAAATGCAATTTATATTTAATCAATTTAATGTTATGTGGTCTACAGTCTTTCCACCTTTATCTCTTATTTAGATGGTCCATCACCTTCAATACCTTAATACCTAACAAGAATAGATTGTTGAATAATATGTTGACCTTATTTTGAGTTGGCCTTAATACGTGATATTAATGTATGATAAGCGTCGAGAATTTGTTGCACTACGAATTTTGGAGAGCTACTCTTGCGCTTGATTATTCAATATCAATGAGTGTTTTAGTTAACATTGATCATCTTTTGCAGCCTAATTTAATGAAATTTTTAACTTGCATCATTGTTTATATTGTACTATAATAATTGGGATTGCATGTGCATTTGATTATCAATGGATGTACAATGTTCTAGCTAGATTACTTGTGTGCATTCCATTAATGGTGATGCATGTTGAGTTAATAACATTTTTTTCTTGAGCACCTTAATTTAAGTGAGTGTGTGTTAGCTTCATAATCTTTATCTTGCACCTTTAATGCAATTAAATATACAAAGGCCAAATAACTTCAAATTTGGATTTGCAATTAAGCATTACCAATCCATACATAATTCTATTTCGGGTTTGCACATAAGATTTACAATGAATCAATGAATCCAACATTTTAGAATTTGCAAACTTAACAACATCCCCATATTTTTTTATATACAGAGCTGAAATTTATTATACAATGCCCATAAATTTAAATTTGAAATTGCAAGATGATTCTACAACGACTATTCAAAATTCTAATTTTCCAAATGTACAAATAATCATGCAACGACTATAAAATTTCTAATATACAAGTTTACTCTTGCTAAAATAAAAATTTTAGGAATAAAATATCAGAACCGATGGAGATGGAGAGTTGATGATGTCCTTCAACATCTTGCGCTCCTTCTTACTCCCACTTTCTAACCACAAAAACTTCATCGGTACCTCCCACCCAACGTTAGGGGTACTCTTCTTCCCCTTAGCCCCTCAAACCGCAAAGGGGCCACACACAAGAAACCAACAAACCATAGCTCCAAGACTTTCATCACAAGGAAGAGCTTCCACTCTTTCTATAAGCTTTGTATCCGAACTCTCATAAGTAAAACACAACCCACAAAATTTTGGCAGCATAACATTACCAAGAAAAAGTGAGATCCATTTCCCTTCTACCACATTTGTTTTATAGAAAAATACCCAATGACACATGTCCTCATGCACAATTAATTATCTTTTTAATTATTTTAATTCGGGTTATTCATCCACACACTTGTCACACTCTCCCCAAGTTGCACAAGTAATTACTCGTTTTATTTTGTTTAAAAAGCCAATTTCCCCCACATTCCCCAATGTGTTCCTATTTTCGCTCTTAGTTGTCCCTTTGTTCCCCAAATCCTCATTTAATGAGTGTCTCCTAACTATATCTTAGTTAGAGTTGGATTAGGAGTCTTCTTCTAGTTAGACTTAGTGGTATCTTGACTTAGGATACTATTCTATTCATACACCTATTCTCTCGAGTAATTATTTATTTCTATTTTTAAAATCTCTTTTATTAATTTCATGAACACGTGTGCATTTTGTCCACCCTTTAAATGTATTCCCCATTTTTTCTAGAGTTTAAATTTATCTCAAATTTTTTAACTTATGCCATAGATCATTTAGTCATTTATTTAAATTTTAGACCTAGAGTTAGTCTTAGACTTAGGCTTAGACTTAGTCTTAGACATTTGTTAGGATTTATATTATACTGACTAATTAATTACTTTATTCTAACAAGGTCTAACCATTTAAATTTTTTCTAGAACACCTTGATTTAATGACTCGTGTTTTAATTATGCGATGTGCCCTTCAAGATGCACCTTTGTGCTCCAAGGGTGTCACTCGCCTTTGACTAGTTTTGGAATATTTTCCAACCCTTGGAGTCAACAGTCCATTCGATTGACCTTGTGAGATATTAAGGGCTTCTAAGGAATAAGGTGTAACGACCCCGCCGTTACGACAAACAATCGGCGTGCAACAGGTCAAAATTTGTTTTGTTATAAATATATATTCCTAATCATTAAACCCACTCAGCCAGACCGGTTGCGCAAAAAATCGAATTGCGCATAAAATCCAATTGTGCATAAGTCTAAAACCTATAACTCAATTTGTGACACATAAATCCATAAGCGCAAGCATTTTAATAAATTCATGGCTATTCAACTAGGAAAGGTAAATATCAAATTCTATCTATGTCGCGCAAGTAAACCAAATTTTAATTTAATCCAATAACACGGATATTGAGGATGCAAGGAAAACTTGTTACTAATCCATCAATATTTACAATTAAGGGCGCAAGACATAGATGTTAAATCATCATCTAGACAAATTTCATAATGCAAGCAGTCCTATGACTAAACCACACTCCACACTTCAATTATCGTTGCACGCAAGAGGTCTAATAAATACACTACGTATGTCATAATAAAATCAATGCGCGCGATTGTTCTTTCATTAATTGGTCATTCATCAAAATAAAATTAGTTATGCGCTATAAGACTAAAGCCCTAGACCATCATTATTACAAATTCAATGCGCAAGAAGTCTAACAATCTAAATTATCATTTATTAGATGGAATTCAATGGCCTTAGTGTCGTAGTGTGATATCTATTTTTGCATGGTGTGAATGAGATTTATTTTCTGCCTTACTGTACGAAAATATTACTGGAATAGAGAATATTTAGTTCCATGAGCACGAACAGAAAATCAAAACATGTTGAGACTATCATCTCCAAACAGGAAGATCTAGAACACGGGCTATTGGGGAAAACTGAAATATGTCTATGGGGAAAGGTCGCATCAAAAGAAATCGGCTCAGAATTTACATAACATAGTTTAATCTCGAGGAGGATTCCTTCTTTTATTTAGTGACGTGAAGTTTTGAACTACCACGTTCAAATTTGTGTTCTATGTTTCATAGTAGAATTTGCCAATTACATGCTTGTAAAATGCACAGCTTTCTCGGAAGACCTAGAGGGTCCTCTAGAAAACATGTCATTTTTCTTTCTTTATGGTCTACGTCTCTCTTGGTGTGATTTGTTTTATCTAAAACCCTCGCATGGTTACCATGCTTCCGGTTCAACTCCCAAGAAGTTGCAAGTATACAGAGTAAGGAATCTAATCAAATGCTTGGCTCCACACTGTTCATATTTACGATGACAGAATTACGAGTGTTACTATGGTGGGTGTGCCAGATAGCAGGAGTCAGCGAGTCACCTGTCACGGTAGGTAAGAGTCGAGTAGAAGTATGTTAGCTAAGGTTCCTTGGGCTATATCTGCGGTGGTCGAATTCAATCTTTCATTTTTTGGGTTTGAATTCCGAGGTCAAAGCAAGCAGTGAGTAACAAAATTTAATTTGTGGAGCAAAGAATACCAAGAAGAAGAAAGTAATTTCACCTCAAAATTAGGGCAAATTAACATGAAAACTATGTCCAACGCGAAGACCAAGGGTGAAGGCGCAAGCCTTCTTTCCCCACGGACTGGGCACTAAAATGCATGAGCTCCTGCTCGTGGTTGGGCTAAATCTTCCCCACGCAGAGGTAACGGAGAAAGCGTGGGGAGAATTGTCCTCTTGCAGAGGTAAGGGAGGATGCGCTGGGCGACTGCTCCTCACGCAGAGAACGGCAGATAGTCGTTGAGCTAACAGTAGATTCGTTGAGGGAAACTGAAGGAAAATTCTTTTTAGAGCTGGGAGAATTTGGGCATGGAGAAGAAGAATGCGGAGACAGTCAACCACCTTCCAGGAACGAATTCGTGGCTACCTAACTTCGGTTTAATTCTAGCATTAAAAAAGGTGCGGAGAACAATCAATTCGCCCACCAGATACGGTTCGTGGCTGCTATAGCTTCAGCTTAAATCTAGCACGAAGATTCGATGCAGAGAACAATCACTTCGCTGGGCAAGTGGACTAAGACGTCGGGTTATGGTTTCCCAAAACGCAAAGGACTGATAGCTTGTTGGCCAGTGAGTTAAGACGCAGAGAAAAGATACGAAGACGAGAAGGCCCAAGGCCCCTTCTCACGGCTGAGCAGAAGGTTGATGGGCAACGCAGAACTAAGGGACACCCAATGGTTGGGAAAGGTAAATAAGGCGCTAAGCCATGAAGATAAGACGAAAGGAGGTACTCTTTTCAACGCACCGGGTACTCAGAAAGTGAACGCAGGGTTGAAAGGAGAGGAAACCGTCGTGTGAAGAAACTCTAATGCAGAGATAACTGAAGGTAAGATGCAAAAAGGTAAAAAAAGGTGGTTGGGTAAGAAATTCGTTGAGTGAACAGTTTAACCCAATCCCGACGGTGCAGAAGATTGAACGACGGGCAAGGCCAATAATTTCGCGAACAGATCCAAAAACGAAAACGTGGGACTTTTTAAAAAAAAAATCAAGCACTATCCAAAGGTTGATCGACCCAGGAGACAATAACACCTACAAGATCCCCTTAGCCTTCCCATGGCTACAGATTTTTTTAAAGAAAAGTGATCAATGAGACATAAACAAATAATGCGATTTTTTTTTAAGAAAAACGATCAATGAGACATAACACTAGCACAGCCACATAATTGTGGTTGATCAACTCCGAAAGGTTGATAAGATGAAAAGAATCAATATATTAAATTTTATTATTGATTAACAAATAAACGGTTGAGCTTCATTTATTTGGTGTTAATATTTTAATTTCTGTTAATCACTTACATGGCAATCAGTTAGCTATCAAAGTAATTTTTAAATATGATTAGGTAAATGTAAAAAAGTAAACACATAAACGGATGTCCATAGAAAACTTATTAAGCACTAAACCCCTATTAAATCTGCCTATTGTCAATAGGTGTACGCCTTTCGGCGTAAAAATAATATGAGACATAAACAAAATAATGTGAATGTCGATCTTCCAGTGGCGTCATGACATTGTGCAATTCAATATAATCAACAATACCATTACAACCCTTTCTTTTCAACATAATCAGTGTTCAGATCCATCAATCCCTAGACCAAGTCCAAAATATATATGCAATAAACTGAATTAAATGTTATTTAAATGAAAATATTGTGACCGAAAGCGAGAAGTCGATGTTGATATCCCACACATGCGCTCCTTCCAACCTCTCGCTTTTTAACTGTGATGACCTCATCGGTACCTCTCAACCATCGCTAGGGGTACTCTTCTTCCCCTGTAGCCCCCCGAGCCGTAAAAGGGCCACACACACAAACCAGAGAAAATCTAGCTCCCAGCTCACCTCGCAAGGTTTAACTACCACTCTCTTTTCGAGATATGAACCCTAACTCCCACAAGAAAAATCAGTCAAGAAAAATCTCGGCAGCATAACCTTACGCCTACTAGTCATAATCCATACTCCTCCTTCGTCATACTTTTTATAGAGTTTTCTTAGTGATTAATTTCTCAAACCCTCATTAGATTCTTTTTATTAAATTTAATTAGGATAAACCTACCCCATACACATGTCACCCGATCTCTTAGTTGCACCAAAAATTAATTAAATAATTAATTCAATTTTGTCTATTTCCCTCACCCACCTAAAAGTGTTCCTAAAAAAACTCCTCGATGTCCCTTTACTCCCTTACATTTCTTAAATGACTAACGTCTTACTTAAAGCCTAGTTGAGCTCACAATTAGAAAGTTCCAAAGGCTAGATTCCCTATTAAGTTAGAGATTCCCCTTTTTCTGTAAGCTTCCCCTTTTCTTTAAATTCCCCTTTTTATCTAAGTTCAGAATTAACAAGTTTAGACATAAACCATAATTTACCATTTTAATAATTTAATCCTTCATTAAAATTTCACTTTAATTATTAATGTTTGAATTTTCTTTACACCTTCTAGTTACATGTCCATTTAGTGTTTTTTTTGTTCAATGTTCTACTTAGACCTAGGTTTTAAATTCACTACGCTTGGCGACAGTTTTTTAAGGAAAAAAAATAGTTATTAAACTTTACTCATACCATCATTCATTTTAAGGCCGACCAGGTCCTAAGGAGGCATAGTTTTCTAGGTACTATGTTTATTAACTTGCCAGAGTTAAAATCATGACGTGTCCTTCAAGATGCACTACGTGCTCCAAGGGTGTCACTCGCTTGCATTCATTTTTTATTTGCATGATGTGTCCTTCAAGACGCACTATGTGCTCCAAGGGTGCCACTCACCTTTTGACTGATTTTGGTAGACGTCAAACCCTCTGAGTCAATACTCTGTCAGGTGACCTTGTGGGAGACTAAGGCTTCTAAGGAATAAGCACCTTGCCTTATTGCACACCCCTTAGAATCATCGTGAGCGACTGTCACAGTTTGCCCTCACGGTATCGTGCATCTCTCGAACTAGGTAATCGTTAACCTACAGTTCGAGCCACGGTGGGAGTTCTAGTAGGTTGTGGCAGGGTTGTTGCCACACCTCTCCCTCAATATCTTTGGTTGTCGTGTGTGACCCCTTTACTTCTAATGTGAGTCTGGTTAGCAAGTTATCGTCAGCCTGCATTCATCAATGAAACATGTCAGCGATAACAATCAACATCATAATATGTAGTCATATGTCACATATGTAATATCAAAACATTCGAACCATAACCATCCACTCCTTGACTCGATATGGAGTCCAAGGAGATCCATCGATGCCATCGACATCTTCAAACGTCTAGAGCCCTGCACACTCAGAAAAACCAGTCAATAGCACCTGTCGATATAAATATCATCAAATCCACAAACATCATCATGCTCCATAATCTAGTCATTCAATCATATAGTGAACCGGATCACTTGCACACAAGTTTCCACAAGAATAAGTCACATCGGGTGCACGCAAGAGCAGGATGTTACATAAGGATTCTGCCTTATTGCATTTCCCCTTGGAATCTTCGTGAGAGACTATCTCTGCCAGCCCTCATGACACCGTGGAACTCTCGAACTATATAATCGTTAAACAACAATTTAGGACACGATGTGCATGCTAGTAAGATGTGACAGGGATGATGCCACACCTCTCCCTCGAATTTATGGTTTCTTTGCATGGCCCATTTACTCCTTATGTGAGTAGGATAAGAAAGCATCGTCAACCCTACATCCACTAAAAAAAATAGTGTGAATAATCCATATACATAAATAATATTGTAATCAATCATATGTCACATGTGTGTAAAATTAAATACTCAAACAAATACAATCCACTCCCTGACTCAATATGGATTCCAAGGAGGTTCATTGATGCCATCAACATCCATTTTCATTTCTTGAGAACCCATAACGGATATATGATCGTATCTTTTTTTCTTATTTTAGGTTCAACCCTTTTCTACTTTATTTTATGGTCCACGGGAGCCCCATCCTAGTCCATTTGGATAAACACAAAGTTTTACTTTATTGTGAAACATATTATTATTTCTCAACTCCCAATAGAACTACTTCGAGGTGTAATTTCAATGATTTCTCAAACTTTGAGTTTATGAGAACGAGATTTGTGAAGTGCACCTATCATATTCGCTTTTGTTTTGAATGAAATACTCTTTTAAATTTCTCTATAATTGTGGAATATTACATTTTCCTTCTTATGAATGTGATAAAATTTTATCATGTTGTGATGGATGTGAGGAATGTTTTCTTTCATATTATGGTTTATTTATTCTTGTATAATATTTTGTGCATATATTTATTTCAATCATCAAAGATTCATGGTCCTTCTCTCAAGAACCTTTTTACATGTGAATATATTTTTATCTTTCTTTTATATTTACGAAACAATAAATATTGAGGGTTTGTTGTTTAGCATTCCCCTATTTTTCAAAGAACATAAAGCTACATATTTTAAATTATAATAGAGGAGTACCACCTCTATAAAAACATAGGGGTATTATATCCTCGTGGGGTTTTTGTTTGGATCTTAACCAATCAGAACATCAACAACTCTGTAGTGAAACAGGGCATTGGTGAATTCCCAAGCTGTTGTGAGATGAAATATTGAGTTTGTAAAATTTGTGACACTAGAAGGGTTGAAGATGAAAAACACTTTCTCTTAGGATGTCCAGCATATACCCATATTAGATCTCAATTTCAAAATATTTGTCACACGAGCCCACCTTCCTATTCTTTAAACTCAGCAAAACTATGGTGATCTTAGAATGTTTCTCTTAATGATTTTCAAGCACATAAATAAAATTATAAGGAATTTCAGGTAATCCCTTACCTTATTAAAGCCCAATAGAATAATCTGGTCTCAATGGATGTTAATCATCATCATCAATTATAAGAAAATCCAAGTAATCCCTTACTTTATTAAATTCCAATAGACTAATTCGGTCTCAATGGATGTTAATCATCATCATCATCATCATCATCATCAT
>ML782756.1:528756-543222 GCA_009831015.1 Picea engelmannii | reverse complement strand
GACGGTACATCAATCACATTACAAAGCTTGAGGACTCACAGTGAAACACTTTAGTGGACCATGCATACATTGAAGATGAGCTAGTTACCTACTACAAAGATATTCTCTCAGAACCTCCTTTTGATAGAACACTAACCATCAGAAGAATCACTCGGCATATCCCCACCCTCATCACCACTGAGCAGAATAAATCCCTCATGAGACCAATCACGTAGGAGGAGGTTGATCAGGATATCAAGGAAATGCCCCCAGGTAAGGCCCTAGGGCCAGATGGATTTACCACTGATTTATTCCATTACTCATGACCAATGGTTTGAGAAGAGGTTTGCGCACTGATGGAGGAGTCCGAAACGTCAAAGGAGGTGTTATCAACTCTTAATGCCACATTCCTCACCTTGATTCCTAAATAAGAGCATGTCACCAACCCAAAGAAATTTTGTATGATTGTGCTTTGCAATGTTATCTACAAGATCATCACAAAAGTCATAGCCCTCAGGATCAAACCCATTCTCCCTTGCATCATCTCCAGGGAACAGTCAAATTATGTGGAGGGGTGACACATCATGGACAGCATAATATTGGTGCACAAAATCATCCACTCGTTCAAGACTACTTGTACTCCAGGTAGTCTCATAAAACTTGACCTCTCTAAATATTTTGATAAACTAAGTTGGAAATGCATGCACTCCATCCTTTTAGCCTTTGGGTTTAGTGTGGACTAGCTAGACTGGATCATGAAACTCACCTCCTCTGCCTTTTCACTATCTTAATCAATGGTGTCCCCTCTAGGCCTTTCTCATCCACCTGAGGAATCCGCCAAGGAGACCCACTCTCCCATTTCCGATTTGTGATCATGGCCGAAGGTTTAGGGCGATACTTGTCTGCCCTAATCCCAAATGGCACCCTGCAAGGTATTTCTATTCATGGGCTCCAACCGACAGCTTCTCACATCCAATTTGTTGATGACACCTTTCTCTTGAACACCCCCACTTCCATAGACGCTTCAAAACTCCACTCTATACTCTCAGACTTTAGTGATGCCTCTAGAACCACCTTTAATCTGAAGAAATCATAGCTCTTCTTGTTCAAAATGCCATAAGGAATCCAACGACACATTTCCCACCTCCTTGACATCCCTCGGTGCTCCCTTCCATCCAGTTACCTTGGATTACCCCTCATAGACTCAGTAGCTCAAAATACCTCCTGGAACTCCCTTATCCTCTCAATCTCCAATCGCCTCGGCTCCTGGACCTTCAGAACCCTTAATCTCCCTGTAAGGCTTGTCCTCTTGAAATCGGTGCTTCAATCCATTCCAGCCTACATGTTTTCATCTTTTCCAGCTCCACAAACATTCATAAAAAGAACAAGAAATATTTGACGAAAATTCCTTTGGCATGGCCACAAATAGGGGAAAGCATGGGACTTGGTAAGTTGGGATAAAATCTGCAAACCCATGGCTCTAGGGGGCTTAGGGCTCCATGATCCAGGGAAACTCAACAGTGTCATGGGAGAGAAAATCTTGTGGTGAATGGATAAAATATCCTTATGAACTATGGGCATGACTTTGGAGGCACAAATATACCCCCTATCTACAACAAGAGGAACTCATAAGGCTCAACGATTAGATCCAGGGCTCTAATATTTGGAATTAGGCCTGGCACAATCACCCACTCATCCAAAAGCACGCCTTCTTGGAAGTCAGAAATGGAAAAAGAACTCAGTTTTGGACAGACACCTGGCATCAACTCCCTCCCTTGAAATCTCTAGAGAGCCTACTTCACTATCAGACCTACCTTCTCAAGTTAAGATTCCTCAAAGTAGTCGATATTTTCCTTAATACCTAGCACCAAACCCCTTGGCGTAGTTGGAAAGTGCTTCCTCAAGATATCCATCTACCGGGTAATTTTGAGATGCAACCTTGGCTAGAAACAGTGGGCAAAAGGAAAAAATGTATTAGCACAGACAAGGACATCCTTTGCTAGGGATATTCCACGACAGGTACTTTCACAATCAAGGAGGCCTATTAGATTCAAGAGAACTTCCACAAATAGGAAAAATATCACATTTGGCACATAATATGAAAGACTAAGCTCTGGCCAAAGGTCTCCAACTTTATTTGGCTCCTGCTATAGAATAGACTCCTCACCTGGGATAACCTCAGGAAATGGGGATTCATTAGGCCCTCCATTTTCCACTTATGCAACCAAAGGAAGAAACCATGGAACACATATTTAACCAATGTCAAGTCAGTAATCATATATGGCACCAAGCCACAATAATCATGAGGCAAACAAAGCATGACAGGACTAGCATTCCTAGCATTATAAGGAATTGGAGATCATGGGATCAAAAAATGCCACCTCTAAACATAATCAAGAAACTCATGCGAGGTATTATTATTTGGAATATTTGGAAAGAAATAAATCCACACATATCCAAATCTCAACCCTCTCTCCCCTTAGATATATGGGAAAAGATTATAGAAATAATTTGGGAAACAATTCAATTTAGACTTTAACTCAAGAGCATATCCCCGATGCCCCTCCAGAATCCAACATATTCATTACCTGGAATAAAATCACCCCAAAAACCCCTCCCCTTCTCTCTGATCCCCCCACCCCTCCAGATCGATGCTCCACCCTTTGGAGCTGCCCCCCCCTAGGGTTTTGGAAGCTGAATTTTGATGGAGCCTCCAAGGGCAATCCCATACCAGTAAGATTTGGAATGGTAATCAAGGACAACATAGGGAAAATCAAGCACCTCAGAGATGCTTTTCAGGGCACGATACGAACAAATCTTTCGAGATTTGGGGCCTCATCAAAGGTCTCCAAATATATCTAGATCTCAATTTGAAACCCCTAATAATCGAAGTAGATTCTAAAGTCATCATTTCAAAGGCCACAAAAATTATCTAGGGATCGGATCTGGAAAAAATCACACCCAAATGGTGCCTCACAGGGCCCCTCTCTCTTCTACAAGCCTCACTACTTCCTCCCATTACTCTCATCCCCTCACACATCAAACGGTAGGCCAACAAAGTAGAAGACTGACTAGCCAATGAAGATTTCAATACTCAGGCAGAGATCCTCACCATCAACACCCTAGATCATCAAGATTCACAACTTCTAACGCAGTTCCAAGAACTAGCTCTATAGGACTACCTCTCCCCGGATGGGGTAACACATGGAGCACATGTGTCAATGGCTAGGATAGATATGAGGGTAGTTAAATCCCCTCTCCACCACCCTCCTCCCATGTTCAGTCGTTATGTTTATCTTTCACTTCTGCCAAGGCTTAGTGTGTTGGGTCTTAATGGAGACTAAGGTTTGGCTCCTCGACACTAGTACGAAATAGCTAATGGACATTACTCCTGCACTTATGGATACCAGAGCCATCAACTCCTCCATCCTCATGGTCTTATCATCCTATGGGGGGTCCTATATCAGGCATTCAGTCGCAGTTCATGGTCTAATTTTTCTTTCTTTGCTGCATGCCCTACGCTCTGCTTAGCCATGCCTCATGAGAGAGGTAAGTCCCGGATAGGGCCAGCCTATTACAGTCGATTTGGAAGGAAAAAATTCATGGGACCAGCCTCTCTCACTCTCATCCCAAGCAGCAGTTCGGACCACTCACCGTCCTCTGATCAAAATTGGCATGATGTGGCTCAACCAAAGCCCCGTCATTCAAACACAGAGGGTCTCCATGGAGGTTGTTCGGTGGAATAGGAAATTTCACCCAACTGGGAGGAAATTCTTCCATTCTTGTCGAAAACCACCTTTCAACAATGGTCAGCCACTTCCACCACCACCCCTTTGACTTTCCATAAGCCAGTTGAGACAGGCTACATTGTGGAAGTGGAAATCCCTCTTTAGGAGGAGTACTCGGGAAAGAATTATGATGCTTCTATAGAAGAGGACCATGCTATGGATTCTACCACTGCTAAGTATTTTTCCGCTACTACCATGGAAGAGGACCCTGGAACAAGCTGGGATGATTGTTAGAAAGACGACGATGTTGAAGATCATGCTCACCTAGCTCCCAGCTCTTTCAGGCTTATGAAATACCACTTGGTATTGATCTTCGATATGTTCAAGGATTTGGCAGAGCAGAAGAACAACCAGCACATCCTCAGCAAGCGCTTGGATGTCCTGTACGAATCCCTGTCAAGGGAGCCTATGAAAAGTTGATGCCCGAATTGATTCCATCATTTAGTCTTCCGACTTCACCAAGATGGACACATGGGTTCGCCTCATGTCTAGTTCTCTTACATGTTTTTTATCTGGTCTTAGTGATAAGTATTTTGTCCATCATGGACTCTGGTTCTGGATCACTAGTTGGTCGAGGAACACAGTCCACCACTTGTTCTGGTTTCCATGCTTGTGGCAGAACAGGTGGTAAGTCCCGATATTTTTGACAGATGTCTTTTTTTTAAGGTTTATGAACAATGGTTTCCACGCGTTATGGTTTCCACTGCGGTGGAAGAACAGATGGCGTGCTCTAGTGTATACTCAGACATGTGTGATTTTTTCTAAAGCAAGGTAATACAATACTTTTTTATTTACAAAAAAATATATATAAGATAAAAATCGTGTTAATCTATTTTCCTATTAGGGACAAGATTCAACCTCTTAAGGTATTCTTGAAAGACTTATCAAGGTCCTCTCTACATTTTTAAGGAGCTAGTACTCCTCTTTCTCATTCAAATATTCAATATACTTTCTCAAAACATAGATTCATTCATTCATAACATCAACACTTGTGAGTGGACCATGTGGTAAAACAAGTGAATAGATAATAAATTAATTGTAATAAAAATATGCAATAACATAAAAGATACAACAATTCCATCACATCCTTTATTTTAGGTAATGAGAAAAGATATTTTGAAGCAAGACTCATAGACATAAAATAAGAACGGCGGCCCAAAATTATGAGAGATTTAAATGATTTCATTCATTTAGAATCATACGATGCATAAGAGAAACACACATGAGATATCATTGATTTATAGAAAGTATAAAATCACAAATGTTATGAACTCCTCGAATATCTCTTTGAGAGAGTCAAAAACTAATTTCTCATAGATGTTCAAGTTTGAATAAAATGTTTTCCTATCACATTTAACACAATGTTCCTGATACTTAAATGATTAAAGTAAATTCATTCGTCCAAATGGACTGGAATGGGGTTCACGTGGACCAAATAAAATAGTATTGGTAACCTAGAAAACAAGGAGAAATGTAGTCAAGGATCAGATTTACAAGTGAAAACACACTTAATAATGTTGGATGATCAAAGACTGGGACATAAAGAGGGGAAATGATTCAAGAAAAGTGCACTCACAAAATAGAAGAGGAATTTCTTTGACGCCAGGGTCTTCATGTATTTATACATGGGCTTCAAACCTTCTTGGAATAATTTCTTATTGGTAGTTATTCCGGGTTAACTATTTGTGCCAGTGATTTCTCGAGCCATTCTTTAATATATTCTTTCATTGGTGGAATGGTGGTGTCTTGTTTAACCTTGAGTGATAATATTTCTTCTTCAATTTCTTCATGTTTGAAATGCAATTGTTCAACTAATGTTGTGTGGTCTTCATTTTTATTTACAAAGGTAAAAAGCCATTATTTAATTTCATCCTCTGGAAATTCAGTGGGGTCGTTGAACTCAATTTCCAATGAAGCTTTAATCACACCCAACTCCATGTTTAGTTGTTATTTAGTTATAACCATAGAATCTCTTATAAGTTTTGGGCATTCAATGTATCTAACATTTTTTGGTGATTTAAAGAATGCAGTACTTCTTTTGTCATTTATCTTTGTACAGGTGACAATTGAATCTTGTAAGTATCCTTGCCAACCAACTCTCTCTTAATTATTTTATTCTATGGTTTGAAGGAAACTGTCGTTTGTTTCTATGTTAATAACTTAAACTAGAAACCCGTGCAATAAAGCTACTTAAATCATTTTTATAAAAAGATTCATTGTGTTCTGAGTCCCTTTTCAAATATTCTGTGAAGATGGAAATCCTTTGTGACGAATTTCTTTAGACTTGAACTAACTTCCCATGCTTGTGAAATGATATTAATTCTCTTATTATTTTCTATGACATACACTCTAACTTTTTTTATCAATTTGGGAACTTTTCTTACCCATGTTGATGTCCCTGTTGTACTTGGAGGCATTTGATCTAGAGAAATAATAGTCATTGGTTATGCCAACAATGGTTTGCGACTTAATGTGTCCTCTAGTTCATTTATTCTTCTTTTCAATATGATATTTTCTAACTCTTGCTCTAATATGGAATGATAAAGAGCATCTCAAAAGCAATAAATTTGATAATTAGGGGTATTTATTTTAGTTTTGATAATTAGGGGTATTTTTCCCCAAAGCAAGAAGTAGAATTAAAAAACCTATACAACTGGCTCGTGATCATTTTTCAGTGCATGTCCCCAACGAGGTCCAAGTATATCAAGTTGGGTCTTGAGCTTGTCTCTCTTGAAGAAAATCTCTCTCACACGCCCAAGAAACCCTCCATGGCGAAAGAAAAGAAAAATGACAAAGAAGACGATTCTATTAATTTTTTGCTTGAGAAAGATCTCACGCGACAGAGGGACGAAATGATGAAGAATTTTACTCACGTCCTTCAATGCTTTCCGATAACAACATGCACATCTTCATCAAGAGGCCACTTTGGAGGAACCTTACCTTTCAAGGTACAAGTTAATTTTTATATTCCCATATTTGAAGGGACATATACATGCAGATACCCTAGAAAAATGGTTAAATCTGCTAGAAGGTTATTTATTTGTTCATAATTAGGGGTATTTTCCCCCAAACTAAACTAAATGTTTCTCACTAATTATCATTTTCCCCAAAAAATCTATACCCTGGCGTCGAATATATTCCTCTTTTATTTTATGAGTGCACTTTTATTTTGTGAGGGGTAATCTAAACTAAGTGTTTCTCACTTTAGAATTGTTGGTTGCATTGGTTTTGCACATATCCCTAAAGAGATGATAAAGAAGCTTGAAAACATAAGTGAAAAATGTATCTTCATAGGATAGAGTGAACTTACAAAAGCCTACATATTATATAATCCGGTCACCAAGAATGTTTTGGTGATCAAGGATGACAAGTTCTTAGAAAACAAATAATGGAGTGAGCAAGAAAATGAGACATTGGACAACCAAAATCCATTGCAGCAAATTGATGATCAAACTGAAAATTCAAAATAGAAACCATATCCGCCAAGACTGCTAAGATTAAAAGTACAAAGACAACAAGAATATTCTAGAGATGGTTCTTCTTCCAGTAGTAAATTATCCTCTTCTGATCCAAATTATTTTCGGCATGAAATGAGAGCGGAGATATAACACAAAAATATGTAGAGATATTGAAAGAGAGACAATAATGTAATAGAGATATATCAGAAATATCAGAAATATAACAAGAGGCACATATATAAAGTAATACATAATTTCTATTAATGAGAAAAATGTACAAAACTGTAGAAATAAGAGTGAACGACTCGCTAGAATGGTGGCATTTTATCTCTGAGAAGAGATGTGATGGCTACTCGCATTCGCAAGAAGACGATACTTACAATGAGGCTCCAAATGCATTTTTAACATAAGTAAACTCCAAAACCCTAACTCCTGAAGATGAAAATCCAAAAGGTTTGCGGGCCCCAATGGGGGTAGTTGATACATCAACTTCCCAGAGGCATAAATTTTTCATACGATCTTTGTTTGGGGCACTTGATGCACCGTTGGAAATCTCTAACCGAGAAAAACAATTTTTGATTTCCTCATCCCAATGCCTTGGGTTCTTGCCTGGGCCCAAATCCCCAAAAAACGTCGTTTAGGGCCTCAAAATGGCCCTGGAAGTTTGGAACCTGAAAAACTGTCAAACAACTGCCAAGGTGGAAAACTATTTTTCAACCCGGTGGAATAGGTGGGTGACCATCGATATCCACTTGGATCAATCCTCCCTCTTTAGGAAGTAATGGTATCCATTGCATTGACTTCCCAGGGGAGAGGGGGAAGCATTTGTTGAATCTAAATCTTGGTGAGTTGCTTGCCTTGTTAGAGACGTCGTGCGGCTTGGTTTGTGGAAGGATGTCATGAACCTATTGTTGGTGGGGTTGAATTTTTTCAACCAATCGGGCTACATGAGATGTCTATGTGCAGAAAGAATCTGTTCACTTTGTTGTAGTCTCTTCGACCCGATTCTATTGGATAGAAGGTGTTCAAGATGAGGTTGTAGTGGTTGCAGTATCCTTATGTTCACCTTTTGAATAGATTGTGAAGAAGCTTAATTTTGTAGTATGAGATTATACCTTGTGGCACTTTTTCAGTGGGACAGTAGTCAAAATTACCTCTAGTATTTTATAGAGATGACCCCTCAGAGTAATAATGACACTATAGGGTCAAGACTCATAAATAGCATGGTGCTTCCACATATATGGTTGGCCCAAGAGAACATCACAAACATCGAGCGGGGAAGCATCACATAATACCTCATCCTTGAAGGGTTGGATGTCGTATGACAATCGACATTGATGGCTGACACAAGGATCTCATCCTTGGCGAAGCCACTAGATGTTGTATGGTTGTAGGTGTGTTGTTGTCGATAATCCCAACTGTTTGATGACCTTTGTTGATATGAGGTTATTATATCTTCCGCTATCAACAATAAAATGCAGCAGGGTCCCCTTCACCCACATCTGTGAATGAAAAAGGTGCTCCCCCTCTTCAGGATCTGTTGGTTCTTTTGGTTGAATTGTTGCGGTTGCGACAATAGCAGTGGGATTTACGTCAATGATCTATCTTCTATCAGTAGTTTTGGAATCAAAATCCAAATCAGGTTTCGGCTCCTTTTCTTTGATCGTGGCCACCAATCACTGTTTTGAGCGATATTCATCATTGTTGTGCCAGGTGATTTCGTGGAAATCGCACCATTTTTCGGTGTCCTTCATCTTTCAGTGACCCTTCTTCTCCTGTGGCATGGGTTGGTTTTCAGGAGATTGTTTGTTAGGTTCGTCTTTATCATACTTTTGTTGTTGCGCATTTGCAGACCCGAAATCCCGCTTGTTCTGGTGCTTAAATTTCTGCTCAATTTTAACAGCATATCTATAAGAAGTATCGAGTGATGAGATGTCCAAAAAAACCATTTCAGTTTGGATGTATCTGTGTATATCCCCACAGTATTTCAAAACCAAATGTCACTTGGAGTCTTTGATACCCATATTGGTGCACAAGGTATGGATTTTATTGGTGAACTCTGACACTACTTGGCCCCTCTCTTTCCGTAGTGTGGTCCATCTCATGTATTGGTCCTCATAGTTTCCAACAAGGTAATATTGTTCCTTTACCGCATCCACAAAAAAATCCCAAGTGGGCTCGTCCCCATATATTCCAGACTCCTCTGTGGAACTTTTCTCCCAGTAAGTTTCCCATCGATGTTTGGCATGGGGGAGAGCCTTAAGGGGTGTGAAGGTGATCTTTTCCCTATCGGAGAAATTATGAACAGAGAAATAACCTTCTAGCAAATTTAACCATTTTTCTAGGGCATTTGCATCTATGTCCTTCAAATATGGGAATATCAAAATGAACTTGTACCTTGAAAGGTGAGGTTCCTCCAAAGTGGTTGCTTGATGAAGACATGTATGTTTTTATCGGTAAGCATTGAAGGATGTGAGTAAAATTATCCATCATTTCGTCCCTTTGTCACGTGAGAGCTTTCTCAAGCAACAGATTAATAGAATTGTCTGCTTTGTCATTTTTATTTTCTTCCACCATGGAGGGCTTCTTGGGCGTGCAAGAGCGATTGTCTTCAAGAGATACAAGCTTGAGACCCAAATTGTTATACGTGGACCTCGTTGGGGACATGCACTAAAAAACGATCAAGAGAAGCCTACTCTGATACCATTGATCTGGATTATTTTTAGCATGAAATGAGAGCAGAGATATAACACAGAAATATATAGAGATATTGAAAGAGTGACAATAATGTAACAAAAATATATCAGAAATATAACAAGAGGCACAGATATACAGTAATACACAATTTCTATTAATGAGAAAAATGTACAAAACTGTAGAAATACAAAGTAAAAGACTCTCTAGAATGGTGGCAGCTTATCTCTGAGAAGAGATGTGATGACTACTCACATTCGCAAGAAGATGATCCTTACAATGAGGCTCCAAAGGCCTTTTTAACATAAGTAAAATCCAAAACCCTAACCCCGAAAGATGAAAATCCAAAAGGTTTGTGGACCCCGATGGGGGTAGTTGATACGTCAACTTCCCAGGGGCATAACGTTTTCATACGATCTTTGTTTGGGGCACTCGATACATCGTTGAAAAGGTCTAACAGAGAAGAATTATTTTTGACTGGCCCAAGCTAGTGCCTTTGGCAATTTCTTAGGCCCAGAATCCCCAAAAAACATCGTTTAGGGCCTCAAAACAACAGGCCCAGAAGTTTGGAATTCGAAAAACTGTCGAAAAACTGCCAAGGTGGAAAACTGTTTTTTGAGCCAGTGGAATAGGTGGGTGACCACCGATATCCACCTGGATCATATTTAACATAAAATTAGTGAACAATAATCATAAGGGAAATTTGTCAGCAGAACAACAACTTTGAACAACAGGGTCATTTTGTCTTTCTATCCTATCAGCCAACCTTCTTTGAAGAAGCAGCAAAAGGGGATCATTGGGTAGAAGCCATGAATGAATAAATTGAAGCCATAGAAAGGAGCAAGACTTGGTATCTTGTTTATCTGATAGAATAAAAATCTAGTGTAGGAGTCAAGTGGGTATACAAAACAAAGATAAATGAAAAAGGAAAGATAGAGAAGCATAAGGCATGGATGGTTGCCAAAGGTTTCTCTCAACAACGTGGAATAGACTATGGTGAAACATTTTCTACCGTAGCAAGGTTAGATACAATAAGGACCATTTTAGCTATTGCAAAAAAACAAATTGAAAGTGTTCCAATTAGATGTAAATTCAACCTTTTTGAATGGCATTTTGCAAGAAAAAGTGTGTGTGGATCGACCACCTAGTTTTGAAGTCCAAGGACAAGAGGAAAAAGTGTATATTTGAAGAAATCCTTGTATGGGTTGAAGCAAGATCCAAGAGCATGGTAGAATTGGATTGAATCATATATAATCAATAGTGGATTCGGCATGAGAAGTAATGAGCCAACACTATATACAAAATCAGATCATGAACGTAAAATTCTTATTGTTTTCCTTTATGTTGATGATATAATTTATATAGGTAATCTGATGTTAGAAGAATTTAAAGTTGCTATGAAAATAGAGTTTGAGATTATTGATCTTGGACTCATGAAATATTTTTTGGGAATTAAAGTTGAGCAATTTGCTCATGGTATTTTTGTTTGTCAACAAAAGTATGTTACAAACATTCTGAAAAGGTTTAGAATGGATAAATGCAAGTTAGTTGAAACTCTTATTGCATTAGGAACAAAATTGAGCAAACATGATGAAGGCTCAACAGTTGATTCAACCTTATATAAGAGGCTAGTAGGTAGTCTCATGTACCTTACTGCAAGTAGACTGATGTAATGTTTGCAACAAGTTGTGTTTCCAAATTTATGGAATCTCCCAAGGATTCTCAATGAAAATTTGGAAAATAATACTAAGATATGTTGCACCGACACTTAACTTTTGTTTGTGGTACACAACTTATGAAGAATATTCACTTACAAGGTACACAAGTAATGATTTTTTAGGCAACATTGATGATAGGAAAAGCACATTTGGTTATGTTTTTCAGTTGGGTACCAACCTGATTTCATGAGTATTAAAGAAACAACCCATAGTTGCAATATCTTCAGCAAAAGCAGAATATGTTGTTGCAACTTCAACATCATGTCAAACAGTATGGCTGAGAAGAATCAAATGATTTGGCACATAACGAAAAGCATCCAACTCCTATTTTCAGTGATAACAAGTCAACCATTGCATTGTCAAATAATCATGTGTTTCACAAGAAAAGAAAACACATTGACACTCGCTTTCATTCCATCCAATAGCTTGTCAATAATGGTGATATTTCTCTTCAATTATGTGGATCAAGAGATCATCTCGCAGACATCTTTACAAAACCTTTAGGAAAAAGTGTTTTTGAATTTCAAAGACAGCATTGTAAGTGTTGGTGAATGTAACAGTTGAGATTAAGGGGGGGTGTTAGAGTAATCTCCCTATTCAGAACTCTCATTGTCTTCTTGTCTACCAGTTTTCCAATTTAGTTGTAGTTAGACTCCATTTGACATTAAGTTTTGTTTAATTTTCTACAGTTTCTCGAAGATTTGTTGGATCGATATGTAATCTATGTAATCTATTTAATATTGATATGGGTACTGAAGCCCCGGTGTGTTCTCCCGCATATATATTCTTTGTTTATTGTTTTTGTTCTGCCTCTCTGGACTTTATCAGTAACAACATCTCGATTTGCAACTAGAGTATATAACATTAGTACGGGCTACTAATGATGATGATGATGTTGATGTTCCTGCTCCTACCTACCTTTTCCTTGCCTTTCCTAGTGGTTTAGGATCTCGGTTTACGCCTAGAACTTAAATTGCTCAATCTTATTAACTAACTATATCTCAACTTGGAAAGGATGTCGGTGGCTACGATGCTTTCTTTGTTGTCTCCGCAGGTGGATCTATAACCGAGTCTCGATTTGATTTTTCTTATACAAGATCAAATAGTGTTGTTTTCACTATTGTTGGTTTTGAATCAATGGGGTCAACTCAACTGTTACTTCAATAAGTTTAACTAGTTCTTTCACTCAATCAACTGATTCTCTAATAGACTTTCTCAATTGGCAGGGACTTACTGCCCTTTGTAGCTCATCTTGTTGGAATGGAAAAGGCATTAGATGTGGTAGAGACATTCCTGATATGAACTCAACATCGTTGGGCTTCAAACTTTTGGAGTATGCAGATATAATGTTTCTTCATGTTATGTTATAGATCTATCTAAATTTCATATATAATGTTTCTTCATGTTATAGATCTATCTAGATTTCATATATAATGTTTCTTCATATTATAGATCTATCTAGATTTCATTAATTATAAGTTAGCTTGAATTACTTTTTATGCCCTCTTATTGATTATGTTAAAGGTATAAAATTAAGCAATTTTTTAATGACAGATTTCTACCATGCAGATATAATGCCAAAAAGAAATAGAAATGTTCTAGGTCGTGTCCATTAAATAAAAGGGTCAAATTGAATACCTTAAATAGAAATATTCTAGGTCGTGTCCATTAAATAAAAGGGTCAAATTGAATACCTTAACATCCTTGCAAATTATAAAGTTGGCGTAGCAATTAATAAGCATCATTAGAATTGATTAACTATTTCCATATCCATTTGCAGCAACCTAATTAAAATGTTTTGTCATGTTTCCATTTCCCGGGTCCAATTTAATATCTTAACATCCTTGCAAATTATGAAGTTTACGTACATCCTAACAAATTATAACGTTTGCATTAGCCATTAACGAGCAACACTAGGATTGATTAGCTATTTCCATATCCATTTGCAACGTCCTTGTCATCTTTACATTCCATGTTATGTGGTTGTCTCCATTCTCTAATACGTTGTGTGGCATTTCCCTAGCCGTTTCATTTATTGAGATATAAACTAGTCGAGTTGTGAAATTTTTTGACAAATGAGAATGTAATTTTATTACATCGAATTTTTTGAATCAATGTTTCAAGTTTTTATTTTTTAAATGTTATAAAATAATATTTCAAATTTTTATTTTTAAAATGTTATAAAATAATATTTGTAAATACTGAATAATATAATTATATTTTTATCTTAACAATGATCATATTAAAATGATAAAAAAAAAACTAATATATCTTTATGAAGAGAAGTTTTAAAAACATTAAAAAAAAGAATATATTTTTCCAAAAAAGTTTAAAAACATTCAATAATAATAAAAACAATTTAATATATCTATATAAAAAAATGTTTTAAATACATTCAATAATATTAAAAACAACTTAATGATGATAATGATGATTAACGTCCACTAAGACTGAATTGGTCTATTGGACCTTAACAGGGTAAGTGATTACTTGTGATTCTTTAGAATTTTGTTTTTGTGCTCGAAAAGCATTAAGAGAAGCTTTCCAAGATCACCATACTTTTGTTGAGTTAAGAGGTTAGGAAGGTTGGTAGTGTGATAAATATTTTGAAAATGAGATCTAATATGGGTATAGGCTGGACAATCTAAGAGAAAGTGTTTTTCATCTTCAACATTCTTAGTGTCATAAAGGTGACACACTCTTTCATCCCATGGCGTTTTAGGAATTGACCAATGCCCAGTTTCACTATGGAGCTCATGAGAATTTGTTCTTATCTTAGCAATGCTTATTTTTTTCTTTACACTTGGCAAAACAGATAGATAATTTTGA
>ML782756.1:493572-528706 GCA_009831015.1 Picea engelmannii | reverse complement strand
TAAGGGATCTTATTGGATTTAATAATCATGACCTTAGTCTTATCAGTATTAATAGTCATACCCATATTGGAGCAAAAATCTTTGAGGATTCTTAGTTGGTTTTCAAGATCATGGGGACTCCTTGCCATAAGAACGATATCATCAGCATAAAGAAGAAGATTGACGACTATACCAGTGAGAGTAGGGCCGACACAACCTGCTTTTTCCAAGCATTCTTCTAACTTGTCAATGTTTATGCCAAAAAGGGTAGGGGACAAGGGACAACCTTGTTTGACTCCGATATTGCAGTTAATCTCTTTTGACTAGCCCTTAGTGTTTTTTAAAAGTTTTAAAAACATTCAATAATACAGTTATGTTTTTATTTAAAAAGAGTTTTAAAAACATTGATTAACATGGTTATGTTTTTATTTTAAATGACGATAATGTCAAATTTTTAAATGCAATTTACTTTTACTGTGAAAATATTATTATATTTTTATTTTAAACGAAGATTCTATAGTTGAAAGTGAACTAAAGTAAGACTTCAAATTTAATTATTTTTAAAAAGAAAAAATATATATTATAAAATAAATGTGAGAAGCTTTTAGTTTAAGAATATAATGTTAAGTTCATATTTATAAAGTTTTTTCTAATGATGATGATTAACGTCTACTAAGACCAAATTAGCTTATCAAACCTTAAGAGGGTAAGTGATTACTTGTGATTCTTTAGAATTTTGTTTATGTGCTCGAAAATCATTAAGAGAAGCTTTCCAAGATCACCATACTTTTGTCGAGTTAAGAGATTAGGAAGGTTGGTAGTGTGACAAATATTTTGAAAATGGGATCTGATATGGGTATAGTTTGGACAATCTAAGATAAAGTGTTTTTCATCTTCAACCTTCTTAGCGTCACAAAGGTGACACACTCTTTCATCCCATGGCATTTTAGGAATTGACCATCGCCCAGTTTCACTATGGAGCTCGTGCGAATTTGTTCTTAACTTAGAAATGCTTATTTTTTTCTTTACACTTGGCAAAACAGATAGATAATTTTGATCTTCTCAATTAGGGTTGATTACATCATTATAATACCTTAATTTTATTTTTTCCTCTAACTCTTTATCACACCGCATTTTCTCCTTAAATTTTGATTTGACGTTTTTTTTAATAGTATATTTATTCTGCAAAATGTTGTCTTCCATGATTCCCCAATAGTTTAGCCAAGATTGAGCATATTTATGCCATCCTCGCTTGAGTCAATGGTGGTTATGACTCGATTTTGAAGAAATTTTAGGAATCCTCTTGTCTTCCATGTTGTTTAACTTGTTCTTATACATTAGGTATCTAGTCATAGCCATGCTCTCAATGGAGGAGAGGCTTGTTTCTAAGAGGAGGATGTGGTAGGGTGTATTTCCTTTAATTTTGAGATTATAGGTTTTAAAATTCTTTTGTATTTGCTCTATCTTTCATCAGGATTCACAAGAGATACTACAGCCCCAAACTTCATATCCATAAAGAATAACAGGTGTAACAAGAGTCTAAAAGAGGAGTTAATTCTTATCCCAACTCCAAAGATCAATTGATTTACAATTGTTTTCAAGCCCATAATAAGTTTTCCATCCCTCAATAATCCTTTAATGAATGCTATAATTCCAATTGAGCTTGTGGTGAATATCAATTCTGAGATATTTATATGAAGTCACTTTCTCCAAGTTGTTGTTGTCATATACAAAAGTATCATAATGGATCTTATTGGATTTAATAACCATGACCTTAGTCTTATCAGTATTAACAGTCATGCCCATATTGGAACAAAAGTCCTTGAGGATTCTTAGTTGGTTTTCAATATCATGGGGACTCCTTTCCATAAGAACGATATCATTGGCATAAAGAAGAATATTGATGACTATACCAGTGAGAGTAGGGTCGATGCAATCTTCTAACTTGTCAATGTATATGCTAAAAAGGGTAGGGGACAAGGGTCAACCTTGTTTGACTTCGATATTGCATTTAATCTCTTTTGACCAGCCCTCGGTGTTTCTAAAATTAGCAATAACGTTCTCATATAGATCCTTATTGCACAACCCTCAACTTGAGGGGAACGTTTATCTCTTCCAACCTATTCCAAAGGTTTTTCCTAGGAACCATGTCAACAGCTTTTCTAAAGTCAACAGAACAACAAAAAAGATTGGTTTTAGTATTGCGAAACTCCTCTGCAATGATCCTAAAGGTAACAATATGGTCCACAATTGAACAATATCTCTTAAACCCAACCTAGCCTTTAGATCTTTTACCATGACTTTCTAGCCAAAGGCTAATCTTATTTTCCAAAATAATTCCATAAAGCTTGGCTAAAATTGGGCTAATCATAATGGTTCTAGAATTTGAGGGAATGTTTCTATCCCCATTTTTAAAAATAGGAACAATGAAGCTTTGTATCCAGGGTTTAGGGAAGCCCTTCTTGACTGTTAAATTCGAGAGCTTGTGTATGTGAGGGATAAGTATAGGCCCTCCGATTTTAAAAATTTTAGCTTGGTAGCCTTCAATGTCCTTAGCTTTCCCATTTGCAATCCGCTTAATCCTGAACTCTATGTCATCTAAAGAAAAAGTGTCTTCCTTTGTATGGACAATAGGAATGGTTTCCATGGCATTAGGGAACTCGTAAATACTTTTCAGGTAGGAATTATAGTCTCTTAAGGGAATCCTATTATTTTCTTTAGTATTGTGGTTTAGAATTTGGCTCCATAACTTCTTAGGATCCAACTTATATAGTTGTGAAAGTTGCTCTTGCCTTTTATTGATATAGTACCTTTTTTTTCATTTTAATTAGGGCTTTGTACATATTGATCTTATCGAGTTTTAAGGACTCATTAGAAGCATCCCTAATGGATTTCCTAGCAATTTTACATTCTTTATCATACCATGGGTTGGTCGTTCTATTATTCTTTTTATAGGACACCTCGAAACAAAACCTGTTAATAGAAGTGGAAAGGGTAGTTGTAAAAAGAGTTCTTCAATGTTGTCCTTATAAGTTAGGAGATTTAATTTACTATTTAAATCCTTTAAGAAAATGTCAACTTTACTTTTGTCAAAGAACAAATTCCTTTGATGATCATAATTCTCTTCAATGGCACTCCCATGCATGGCAAAGTTTAGAGTTGGGGTTAAAGGTTTATGATCAAAGTCAGGCTCATGGTCATTTAAAAGGTCAAAAGTTTTTATTTGGTTGGAAATGGGGATATCATATATCACATAATTTACAACACTGCTACCTAGACCATGAATACAAGTCATCTGGTTGGAGTTTGGCCACTTCATTACTCCATTGCAAATTATTAGGTCTTCAGAGTTGCAGAGCTTGACCAACTCAGTACCAAACAAAATATCAATTGGGTCTTCAGAGCTTCTTTTGTAGCTATTAGATAAAACAATGTCCTCATCTAGCCATAAAGGATTATGGTTGGAATCAGTACTTACAAGAGTAACTTGTTTAGTTGTAGTCCTAGCATTAAAGTCTCCTAGGAGGAGGATATTACCTTCATTTTTCAAACTATAAATATCTTGTTCTAAATTATTATAGGGACAATTGTTATCTATATTATTTTTCTTATAAAAAGTAGAATTAATAGGTGCAAAATAGTAAATTCTTATATACATCTTCTTAGCATTGGTGTCTGAAATTTCTATCCAAATGTATTGATTGAGAGGGTCAATCTTAAGAAGGTGAATGTGAGGAGAAGTTGTTTTTCTAATATAACAAGCTATGCCTCCTATCCTCTATGGTGGGATTTTTTGTTCCATGCTGACCACAAGACAAATCCTTCTATGTTAGGGACCTTAGACTCCTCATGCTCCCAAGTTTCAACTAAACAGATAATATCAATATCACTTGGGATCCAACTTATGATAGGACCTTTGAGCCATGGAAAGCCACGACAGTTCCAAAAAAGGATCACGAGTGTCCCAAATTCCTATTTATTATTATCTTTCTCATCTCTATCCCTAACAACAGCTTTTCAATTTCTAATTATTGCTCATTTTCCTTCTTTTCTAGCTTCTTTTACCTTTTAAACTTCCTTCCTTAATTCAACTTGGTCTTCGGGAATGAGGGATTCATTTATAAATATTATTGGCCCTTTTAAGCTTAGATATTTACTAAGTATTCTATATTTATGGCCATTACAACTTGATTTGACACAGATCAACCTATCTTTGTGATCAATTATTTTTCCTAGCCTCTTTGCTTCTATGAGGTAAGTTGTATGAATTTGTGATTTATTATTTAATTCTCCTTTTACTATTGCTAGTGTATCCTCCTCTTGTTGTTATTTTATACCAAAAATTATGAGGTTCAAGGCTCTTTTGTTACGTTCATGGTCCAGTTCGATTAGCTTATTCACTTCCTCTTTTATGGGTTTGATATCCAATTTGTTTTTCATATTACTGAGGGTCAAATTGTTGGTTAGTTTTTCTTCTAGCTCTTTAATACTATCTCTCAAGTTGTGATTTTTTTCAACCCCTCCTTCTTGGGTTGATTGTTTATGTTTTTCCATTTCTTGAATCCTATCCTTCATTGGTTCACTCTTGGACCCTAAGAATCTATCATCTATTTGAGTTTGAATGGTATCTTTAATTTTTTTATCAATCATTGCCTCTAGCTATATTTGGAGTTTTACGTCTCTTTCTTCACACCTTTTTTCTAATGATTCTAACTCTATTTGTATTTTGGCATCTTTGTCATCTCTCCTTTTTTCTATTGATTCTGTATAATCGTAAAGGATCTCTAGGGTGATTTTCGGGGGTCTCCCCCTGTTAGGATGAGTTTTTGGAATAGGTGGTGGAGTGCTCATATTGAAAAGAAGAGAAAAAAAATGTAACAATTATTATTTTGGGTTGACTTTAAAAATGGAAAATATTTTTTTTAATTGATGATAATGATATTAATTATCATCTCTCAAATCAACTTTTACTTATGAAACTTAAAATAAATAAATAAATAAAATCTATTTAAATCTATTTACATTAATAGATTATGAATATAATTTAAATTAAAATTGAATCAAAGTAAAAAGTGACTCACCTCATTTCACATGTCCAATTGCTCAAACGATTGAAGAAGCCAAAAATAATTTCTGAAAACCACAGAGAAGTTCTGGAGAGACCGAGAGAAACTACAGAGATTATTCTGGCGAAAAAAGGTAAAAACCAAAGAGAAGTATTATTCCCATTCAAAACTGCAAATATATAATGTTAGAAATAAAATATCTCCTTCAAAACAACAGAGAAATATTATTCACGTTCAAAACCACAGAGATATAATTTCAAAACTGCATAGTATAGATTATTTTAATTATAAGTCTAATAAGGAGGTATAAAAAAATTACAATTTTTTCACCATTTAAAATTTTTGAAATTAAGATGCACTTATATTTGTTAATTTTATTTAATTTATTTTCATTACAAACATAACAGATCTATTTAAATTTTTATTCTAAATACAAAAAATTCATTAGAACTTTTATTTTCATTACGAACATGATAAATCTACCTAAATTGTTATTCTCAATGACAATGATGATCGAATTGGTCTATGAGACCTTAAGATGGTAAGGGATTACTTGCAACTCTTTAGAATTTTGTTTTTGTGATCAAAAAGCATCAAGAGAAGCTTTCCAGGATCACCATAGTTTTGTTGAGTTAAAAGGTTAGGAAGGTTGGTAGGGTGACAAATATTTTGAAATTGAGATCTAATTTGGGTATAGGCTGGACAATCTAAGAGAAAGTGTTTTTCATCTTCAACCTTCTTAGTGTCATAAAGGTGACACACTCTTTTATCCTGTGGCGTTTTAGGAATTGACTAACGCCCAGTTTCACTATGGAGCTCGTGATAATTTGTTATTATCTTAGCAATGCTTATTTTTTTCTTTACACTTTTCAAAACAGAGAGATAATTTTGATCTTCTAGATTAGGGTTGATTACATCCTTATAATACCTTAATTTTTGTTTTTCCTCTAACTCTTTATCACACCACTTTTTCTCCTTAAATGTTGATTTAATGATATTTTTAATAGTATCATTATTCTACAAAATGATCTCTTCCATGATTCTCCAATGGCTCAGCCAAGACTCGTCATCCTCGCTTGAGTCGAAGGTGGTTACAACTGGATTTTGAAGAAATTTTAGGAACCCTCTTTTCTTCCATGTTGTTTAACTTGTTCTTATACATTACGTATCTAGTCATAGTCATGCTCTCAATGGGGGAAGGGATTTCCACTAAGAGGAGGATGGGATAGGGTGTATTTCCTTTAATTTTGAGATTATTTTAGATTTTCTCTATGTTGAGGAAAAGATATGAAATGATCTTACTCAAACATTTTCAGATCTTTCTTGGATAAATCAAGATAGACGGGAATATCACCCTATGTTTATATCCATCAAAACTAATATCCTAATTCACAAGTATTGTTTACAAGTGCTTAGGATGTTTCTTTATAATTAAAACCTTGCTGGAAAACTCAGTTTTTATATAATTTTCTGAATATATCAGATGTTGAAATAAATATAGAGACAGAAGTAAAGACACCAAGTCAATAATCAACACATATGAGACATAAATAAATCCTTTACTTCATTCCAATTCATCAAATAATCGTTCTCTTTACAAAATTTCCTAAGGAAGTTTTGGACCAAAGTCAAACTTAGACGTCCTCGATGAAACATACAAAAGGACTTCTAACAGAAAATCAAAAAACTGAACTTGAAAATTTGGATCAGCTTGCCATAGAATGCTTCCCATTAGACTCTGCACAATAGCCTTTGTCAGTCATGAAAACTAATTCAAAAACAGACAATTTTACACAGACTATCAAAGCTAAATCAACACCTCTGAAAAACAAGTGTCTGAAGGATGTAATTCAGCCTTGAATCTTGTTGTCTACAATATGACCCTTCTATCATAAAAAAAAAATAGGCTTCTAATAAATTAAGGAATGAATGAAAACTGAATTATCTCAACAAAAAACTCTAAGAGAAAATCTTAGTATGCTTCTCCTTTTCTTCTCCCCCTATTCATCCCTTTCCTTTTGCCTTTAAGAAAATTAGAATTGGTTGAAGTAGTTGAACTAATCCATTAGTTAAGTTAACTAAAAACTCAAACAACTTTTTAGTTTGGGGGAAAAGTAATAAATCATAATAAGGGTTTTAAAATAAATAATAACTAGTAGGTGGGACCCCTTGTGACTCCTTTTATCTTTTAACAATCATAACACAACTAGTTAATTAAACAAAACATCCCTCCTTGTGACTCCCATCACCACATTCATATTTGACAATTTATCTCAATGATATTTGAAATTATTTTCAAAATATATTACTCATATATCCAAAAATAACATGATATCCAAAATTTCTAAAGTCAACTATCATCAACAATAAATTAAATAAAACTGAAAATCCATATTTCCCACTCTGAGAGGCAATCCTTCCTTTGTTGTTGTTGTCACCTTTTGATCTCTATGAATTTTCCTTAGGCTGTGATGAGCCTTTAGGCCTAATCTCATTGATCACATGAGAGAAATCGTCCCTCAAATTCATCCAGGAGGACACGGATTTATCAGAGCCATTGGAGGGTGCATAAGGGGCAACAATGGCTTTTCCTTTGTCAGGGGCATGGCGGGCCTCGGTTTTCAACCTTTTATTCGCATGGGAAGATTGAACTGGTGATTGGAGAGGGGAATCTTGGACAATTTGATTGATAGACAGGGGAGAAGGTAAAGAAAAGTTAGGCCAGCCACGATGTTGGGAGACTGTCAGGTGGACAATCTCTTTCCATCCATATTTTCGGGAACTTCAGGCTGCAATGAGACATGAGGGGGAACGGGGATACCAGGGACCTATGGGGCTTGGAAGGGATAACTTTTAGGCCTAGGTTGGACCACTCCTTGCCTAATCCAATTAAAAAACCCAATCTGAAACAGTTGGCCTAACTCTTGCGAGTCAGCATCAAAGTGTATATAGAGTCTTGGCCTTCTAGGGCCCCTGTTCCAATTACCTCTTCCACGGTTACCTCTACCATGTCTACCTCGGCTGAAAAAGATCATTCTTGTATGCATAATTGATTATCAAATAGTCTCTTTAACAACCATACATGATGACTCCTTTTAAAATATGAAATAAATTTTGGCTCAGCAACATATCAGACTCATGCAATCCAATCCATACAAATTGTTTAATCGTTGTCAATGAGCAAGGGGTGAAAAAAGGTTCTGGGATATGTGAGGGGTTGTATTGAGCGAAAAAATGTTAAAATGAGGGGGGAAGACCATGGTTACTACTCATAGACAACAACAATCAACTGTAATGTAAACCAAAGAACATATCATTGTAATCCATCCAAGAAACTGCGATTTCAAACTGTTATAATACAGAGTTCCTCTTAACTGTAATTAAATTTTAGGAACATCGAGTGAGTAATGAATATGGGAAGGTGAGGGGATTGTAATTAGCGAAAAGTGAAATAATGGTAAGGGAAAAGAGTGGATATTGTTCACAAAACCAATTAAGTAATCCATAAAACAATTTTGTATTTAATGCAAACGTTTCAACACTAACCAAACAATTGTTGTGATCAATTAAACAATCACTATGTGTAATTTAACCATTAATATGTGTTAAAATTTCTCAATGTTCACATTTGAATCCTTAAAATTTTCAATTAATCACAGTTTCATCATACTCAAAATAATATGCCTTCCAAAACAACCTGTACAAGGATTTTGTTTCCTCTCACTTCTTCTTTTTAACATTTAACAAAGTTTCAATGAACACATAGTCATTTGTATCAACTTTGTTCAACATCTAAACCATCAACCATTGTCATAAATCAATCCTTCAAATCAAACACAAACACAAGTTAATTTAAAATCGTGCTCGATTCCATTCCCCAATTCAATTTAACAATTAAATTGCAATGAAACCATACTATTATAGAACCCATGCCCATATCTGATGTTGCAATGAACGATAGCATGCACGATATCCATCAAACATACACAGTGGACAGCCCAAAACACAATCATCAATATTTCAATTGCAATAATCCTGATTGGCAATTTAAACACACAATAACAACAACCATCATTTCAAATTATACGATGTTGTAGGAACACACGGACCATTAAAAATGCAAGATAATTTATGCGACTGTACATGTTTAATTACTCTGAATAAAAACATCAAACGATGTTGAGTTATCAATCCAATACAAGGAGACAACAACTATATGCCCAATTCCATTTCTCAAATCAACCAATTTAAACCATGTTGAACTATAGAATCAATCGCCACAATAAAAGAATACAATGACTATACACCAATCATAAAAACCATTTTCAACACTATTAGTAGAGAAGACCAATAATCAACCACTGTCGACGATACTCCACCAACTCATGAGAGTCAACCATGTGCCCGACCAAAAATAACTTGTTCATATATTGAAATCGGGCTTAAAATAATCAAGGGTGGGCTCTGAATAATCAACGGTTCGTTCGGTGGAACCAACACAGGGAGACTGGAGTCGGCCACACCAACTACAGAGGAGAACCCTTTGAGACAACATGGTGGACACACAGGCCACATAACCATTTGTTTGCAAGAAGGGTGACAGTTCACACCAAGCAGGAGATATTATGAACAGAGGAGCAGAGGTTCCTCACCGGCCAATAAATAACACTGAGAACATGAGGGCATAACACTCACGATTCTCCCAAAAAAAAAAATGTTGATATAAAACCAGAGCCATGAAATAGCAACGAACCCCTAAAGTGAGCCTCTTGGAATAATAGCCATCGTAACCCATTGCGCAGACACCAACAACATAATGATCCCACTACCAGGTGAAAAATATATGCAGTGACCCAAGGTGGTTCAAAATCAAACAAAGCAACCCCATAACACCAAATATGACTGGTAAGTTTACAAGAACTGTGTGGAGACGGACAGCAAGTCTAGACCAAATGAAACCCATCAACCAAAATGCATAAGACAACAGAGAACCTTCATGGCATCCACCACACAGAATCATCATTAAAATCGTGACTTCATTATCCATTTTTTTTTATTTACAATGAATACAGACAATCAACCATTCCAGAGAAATATCACAAGTTTACATAGTTTCGAGTCTCAAGAAAAGAACAAACCAATACATATTCAAGCCAATATCTATTTCATAACCAGAGCGAATTCATGGGTAGCGGAAAAGACATACCTGTAACCAACAATCCTTAAAAACGCGAGCTTGGTCAAGCAGTTCTTTCCTTGCCTGAAAATCGTAGCTTAACCACAGCAAAAAACAATTGAACAATAGTCAAGCTAGGGTGACGTCCAATGGGAGAGGTATGGAGTGGCGTGTAGTAAATGCACGTCGCTTCCATCTTCTGTCCATTCAATTACTTAATACACGCCAGCCAACCATCAATTAATCCATGCATCAAAACTACCATCCATTACTTGCCAAATGCGCCACCTCATATCACATTTAACCATTGTCAACCATACCATAATTCATATCAAATGTGCCTTCATGTAACTCAATACATCGTATAGACACTATAATGGTTAGTTAGGACTAACACCATTTCTTTAATTTCAATGCATATAGTGTAGCATAGTAGCATAGTAGCATAGTTTAGTTTCTTCCTTTTGTATTTTGTTCATATTTATTTTATCTCTTTTCAATTGCTCTTATTTTTTGTTACTAACATGTATCTTGTGCAGGTGTCACAAGTAATGAATCAAGGAGAAAATAGCAAGGTAACAATGGATAACATATGCCATCATGACATGAAATTAGAGCCTAGAGAAACATAACCAACACATAACATGCATTATCCATCTGCCATTATGTAGCAAATAAAACCAATATTTCATCAATCGTGTAGAACCCTATAGCAGTGTCGAACAACAACATAAACATCAAATATGAACCAAATCTGATCCTCCAATCTACGAGGAGGTCCCGCCTAACTGTATTATATATATTGTTAGCTTATAATAATAGGCTTTAGCAATACTTTGCGGGCAAAATCCTCGTTGCGATTTTTATCGTCAACAAACTGGCGACTCCACAGCGAAATTTTTTTTCAACATATTTAGAACTCAGAAATCATGTTTTAGCAAACCAAAAACAACAGTTCAAGAAGATATAACTAGGAAGATTATGCAATAGGGGGAAGTGAGCGGATTTAATGGAAAAATGATCGGGGATTTGGGAATAACTCATGAAAAATGTTAAGTATGAGGGGGTTTTACCACTGTGTGCATAATCATTCAACCAGAATCAACTCTTTACTTCAAGGAGAAAAATTATGGACTTGCTCTTTTAAATTATCAAATGGATGAAGAAATGGAAAGCGGAAGCAGGAGATAACCAATTTCTTTAAAATACAGCAGTGAAAGAAGATAGCAAATTCAAGTGCTTTCACGGGGAACATCGTAACAATTGTGTAAGCTTAATTTGTATTGATTAACAATATCTTGTAGGAGTGTCATTGTGGCAGAACTGATCCAACATCTTATTCTTGACCAAAATCAACTAAAAGATGGAAAAGAAATAAAAATCATGACAGAATTAAAATTGAAAAATTTATAACATCATAAATAAAATGACGAAAATGTAAAAGGAGTAGGAAAATGTTAAAAACAAAAACTAGAAATCAAACTACTGTAAAAGCATAAATGAAAAAAACTGTGGAAAAATGAAAGTAGAGATAGACAACTAATATACAGAAAATCCAAACAGTGTTAAAATCTTTCAAGTTAGTTCCACGTAATGTTTCAAGTGGGAACCGTTAGTGCTGTAGGAGAATAATATCTCCTGTAAATCTTTTAGAATGTAAGAGTTAGTACCCAGGACAAAGGAAATTTTGAAAGGATCCAGCCATAATTCTTGAATTTTTGAAGTAATTAACAACCCTTTAACGTATACAAGTAGATCATCAAGATAAATATGAATGTTGATTAATTCATCGGGAGTTATTTGTAGAGGTCTTTTAAAAGTGGTACTTGCATTAGGTAAGCCAGAAAGAACACATTCATAAGTCACGGTACCCCAATTCGTGATAAAGTTGGTTTTGTAAGCATCTTCCCTTTTTGCCTTGATTTGATTGCAACCAAAAAAACTGTCAAGTAAGGGCCTCATCTGTGACCTTACAACTTGTTGCAGAATCATTTCCATATCAGGAGGAGGGAAAGGATTTTTCATAATAACCTGATTGAATGTGAAAAATTAATGCAGAATCTAATATGATCAGTGACCTTCGGAACAAGTACCAATTTGGAAACCCATTCAGGGTATTTGACCGGAAAGGTGATTCCAGCCTTCAAGAAATTTTCCAACTCCCTTTGAATAGTTTCTTTCAATGCAAGGTTAATAGGTCTTTTTTTTTGCCTAACTAGTTTCATGCCTTCCTTAATGGGGATATCATGTGGTATAAGACCAGGATCGAAACCACGAAGATCCCTATAATACCAAGAAAAAACATCTTGAAATTCACCAAGTGGCTTGGAAAACTTCATTTCCTCTTCATTATAAATTTGGGTACCTATTTTACATTATTTGGAGACTCGGGTGTCCCAATGTTCAAGGAGATGGTTTCACCCACCTTCCCTTTTGACTCCTCTTATTTTTGTTTCTCTTTATTGCCTGCATCACTTAATGAAAAAGAACTCTCTAAAGGAGTCAAGCCTTTAGGAATTTTTTATCTTCTATGGATATGATTTCCTTGGGCTTATAGGGTTCATTTTGAATGAAAGCACGGATGCTCTCATCGCTAGGGAATACCTACCAAGATTCTATATTTTCAGGGATATGTCGACAATATAGAGATTGAAAAGTACAATCAGGTCTATGTGGTAGAAGTTGTCGATTAGGAGAGGATGCAAAAATAGCTAACCGATCAACCATTGAGTTCAATTCCCTCTTAACATGAGCGATGTTGAAAGATAATAGGTTTGAGATAAGTTCCCAAACAATTTGGGTGTATCATTTCATCAACTTGTTTCTAGGGGAGTAAATCTTACATACAAGGTTCACAACAAGCTCGGAATCCCCAAAAATTGAAAGGTGACCACAACCAATATTATAGGCGTTTTCAATGCCTAGTAATAAAGCTTCGAATTTAGTGACATTGTTCGTGCAAGAAAACTCCAACCTATAAGAAAAGTTATGGATTTTTCCTACAGGAGAAATCAAGATAATTCCAGCTTCGTTACCTTCATTAGAAAATGAACCATCAAATTGCATGTGCCACATACCATCATCTAAATCAACTTGTTCCAAGGGAAATTTATCCTCCTCGGAAAATATGGAATACACTGCTAGGTATTCTTTGATATAGTTTACATTAGGTTGTGGAACACTCTTTATGTAAGGTGAAATCCTTCCCTCTCTAAGGACTATAATGTTTTTACCATTCCGAGAATGGATAAATGTGTTCCGTCGAGTGAGAGGTATCCACCCGTTAAGGCTTTCCAATCTCTTCCTAAGATGATTGAGTAATTTCTTACTAGCATATCAATTACCTTAATACTAAGGGTTGTCCTTATTTCAGGGTGTGCGCAAAAAACTAAGGTCACATCCTTAATCTCACCTATGGTTGTTTGTTGTAGGCTATTATAGGAGAGCATGCTTCTGGAATTTTCATTTGTACAAGACAACACTAGCTCTTCCATAATAATCTTTGACATCACACTTAGGCCCGAATCGCCATCAATGAGGCAACAATGGGAAATATTATCCATAATCTTTACAAAAAAATAAAAAGGGGTATTTTTTACAGGGTATCTAAAGTTATGTACACCTACTTTATTTACATATGAATCCTCTTCATTCACCTCTTCAGAGAGGTTGGCTACAATGGAAGCATTTCCTTCCATGAATTGTTTCAGATGCCTCTATTGTTCATGGATGGAAACCATGTCCAAAAGTGTGGCATCTTCTTTGATGTTAGCCAACTAATTCAGAATATTGTATTTGGAAGAGCGGAGAGGGGGAGTTGTTTCTTGACTGTTAGGAACCTTAGGAACTTGAATCGTAGAAGTTGGTGATGATGAGCTTGGACTAGAATAATTGCGGGGAGGGTCATATTTTCCTTTGGGAGCGTAGGATTTGTTCCTAGTATTGATGATCATGACATCTTCTGTCTCTACAAAATCTAGGATGACGATGGTAGTTTCTGGTCTTTTACCAAAGATATTATCTCTGGCACTCTTCCTTACCTCACATGTGGCTTCCTCATGGTGTTCCTCGCAAAAGTTACACCAACTTCGAGGCAAGATAGCTTTAGGCTGAAAATTATTTTCAATTGGGTTTCTAAAGGGAGGTGTAGAAGAGGATGAAGCTCCAGGTGTTAGAGGGGAGACATTTCCCTTTCGCTCATACGCTATCATATGATTATTCATATCTTGTACTAGTTGTAAGAGGGTGGGCATGTCTATATGTTTAACCGATTCTCCCTGGGGAAGACCTATTCTTTCGAGTTGTTCTTCATACTCTAAACAATATGCAGAGTGGAACCGAGATTATCAATGGATTTTTCCTCAAGCCTATTATGATAGAGATAAGGCAATGCATTGTAGTAATGCATGAAAGAGGCTTGGTTCTGAGATCGAATGAGTTCAAGGATTTGATTGTATAGCTTGGTGAAATGCAAGTTGAAAGACTTGATGGTCTCACCATCCTTATAGGTGATTTTATTGTACTCTCATAACTATTTAGTTGGGCTTTTGGATTGCCCATAGGTGGATCTAAACCAATAAACTAACTCCTCCCAAGTACATAGAATATTAGGATGAAGGTCAAACAAATCGGCCGCAGCCTTTCCTTCCAAGGAATTGACGAACAAGTGCATGCAAGTATCATTGTCATTGGCTCCTATATTGTGACTGACATTAGAAAATGCCACCAGGTGTTCATTTGTAGTGACAATGTTATTTCCCGAAAACCTAGGGAGATGCTCTTTGAACTTAGGAAGTGGATGAGTAGCAGGTGCTAGGTTAAGAGGAGAGGACACACGCCATGGTGTGGTTGTGGCATATTCTTCAAAATAAAAATACCCATACTTTTTAATGACTTTGGTGGGATTCATGGCAGATTGGACAGGGATGTGGTGGCTATATAAGCTACCAATCACTGACAAAGATGAAGTCTGAGAGGAGGAAGCACTTCCAGTTCCACCAGAGCCACCACTAGATTCCATCTTGTGGATGATAGGTGAGGGATAAAAAGATGAATCAGACAAATTTCTCTTTAGATCACTTTATTGGGTTGACAACACAACGTTCCTTCTTCCTATTTTAGAGATAGGATTAATTTCAGGTGATAAGCCTCTTATTCTTCTAGAAACAAGAGAGTATAAGGACATGAAAGTAAGCCCAAAACTAAAGGAACAAGGAATTTATAGTTGATTTCTAGGCTATCTACGTCTAGCTTCCCAATGTTATTGGGCAGAAATATCTCGTTCAACTGCTGCCCATGAATGATTAAGCTCAGCACGAGTATTGGCAGTGTCTAAAATGGTGTTGAATAAATTCAAATCAATGCTAGTTTGATATTGAAGACCGGGCTCAATATTGGGCTGCCTTGCAACAGGCACAGACATTAAGAAATAAAATAGTCAAAGAATCAATATCAAAAAAATAGATGTATTTGATGCTAATCAAGCATAAAAATTAACCAGATAGATATTGAATATCTCCCCAGTATGGTCGCCAAATAAATGTTGAGGAAAAGATATGAAATGATCTTACTCAAAACATTTCAGATCCTTCTTGGATAAATCAAGATAGACAGGAATATCACCCTATGTTTACAGCCATCAAAACGGATATCCTAATTCACAAGTATCGTTTACAAGTGCTTAGGCTGTTTTTTTTATAATTAAAAACTTGTTGAAAAACTCATTTTTTATATAATTTTCTGAATATATCAGATGCTAAAATAAATATAGAGAAAGAAGTAAAGACACCAAGTCAATAATCAACACATATGAGACATAAAGAAATCCTTTATTTCATTCCAATTCATCAAAGAAGCGTTCTCTTTACAAAATTTCCTAAGGAATTTTTGGACCAAATTCAAACTTAGACGTCCCCAATGAAACATACAAAAGGACTTCTAACAGAAAATAAAAAAAATTGAACTTGAAAAGTTGGATCCGCTTGCCACATAATGTTGCCCACTAGACTCTGCACAATAGCCTTTGTCAGTCATGAAAACTAATTCACAAATAGACAAGTCTACACAGACTATCAAATATATATCAACACCTTTGGAAAACAAGTGTCTGAATGATGTAATTCAACCTTGAATCTTGTTGTCTACAATAGGACCTTGCTATCATAAAAAAGAATTAGGCTTCTAATGAATTAAGGAATGAATGAAAACTGAATTATCTCAACAAAAAACTCTAAGAGCAAACCTTAGTGTGTTTCTCCTTTTCTTCTCCCCATGTTCCTCCCTTTCCTTTTGCCTTTAAGAAAATTAGAATTGATTGAAGTAGTTGAACTACTTCATTAGTTAAGTTAACTAAAAACTCAACCAACTTTTTAGTTAGGGGGAAAAGTAATAAATCATAATAAGGGATTTTAAATAAATAATAACTAGTAGGTGGGACCCCTTATGACTCCCTTTAGCTTTTAACAATCATAACACAACTATTCAATTAAACAAAACATCCCTCCTTGTGACTCCCATCATCACATTCATATTTGACAATTTATCTCAATGATATTTGAAATTATTTTCAAAATATATTACTCATGTATCCAAAAATAGCATGTTGTCCAAAATTTTTGAAGTCAACTGTCATGAACAATAAATAAAATAAAACTTGAAATCCATATTTCCCACTCTGAGAGGCAATCCTTCCTTTGTTGTTGTTGTCACATTTTGATCTCTCTGAATTTGCCTTAGTATGTGATGAGCCTTTAGGCCTAATCTCGTTGATCACATGAGATCAATTATCCCTCAAATGCATCTGGGTGGACACGAATTTATCAGAGCCATTGGAGGGCGAGGAAGGGGCAGTAGTGGATTTTCCTTTTTCAGGGGCATGGTGGGCCTCGATTTTCAACATTTTACTTGCATGGGAAGACTGAACTAGTGAGTGGACAGGGGCATCTTGGACAATTTGATTGATAGGTCGGGGAGCAGGTAAAGACAAGTTAGGCCAGCCACGATGTTGGGAGACTGTCGGGTGGACAATCTCTTTCCATCCATCCTTTTCGGGAACTTCAGGATGTAATGAGACATGAGGGGGCACGGGGATACCAAGGACATGTGGGGCTTGGAAGGGATGCCTTTCAGGCCTAGGTTGGACCACTCCTTACCCAATCCAATTAAAAAACCCAGCCTGAAACAACTGGCCTAACTCTTGCGAGTCAACATCAAAGTCTATGGAGAATCTTGGCCTTCTAGGGCCCCTGTTCCAATTACCTCTTCCTCGGTTACCTCTGCCATGGATACCTTGACTGAAAAATATCATTCCTGTATGCATAATTGATTAGCAAATAGTGTCTGTAACAACCATACATGACGACTCCTTTTAAAATATGAAATAAATTTTGACTCAGCAACATATCAGACTCATGCAATCCAATCCATACAAATTTTTTAATCGTTGTTAATGAGCAGGGAGTGAACAAAGGTTCTGGGATATGCTAGGGGTTGTATTGAGAGAAAAAATGTTAAAATGAGGGGGGAAGACCATGTTTACTGCTCATAGACAACAGCAATCAACTGTAATGTAAACCAAAGAACATATCATTGTAATCCATCTAAGAAACTATGATATCAAACTGTTATAATACAGAGTTCCTCTTAACTGTAATTAAATTTTAGGAACAAGGAGTGAGTAATGAATATGGGAAGGCAAGGGGATTGTAATTAGCGAAAAGTGAAATAATGGTAAGGGAAAAGATCGGATATTGTTCATAAAACCAATTCAGTAATCCATAAAACAATTTTGTATTTAATGCAAACATTTCAACACTATCCAAACAATTGTTGTGATCAATTAAAAAATCATTGTGTGTAATTTAATCATTATTGTGTGTTAAACTTTCTCATTGTTCACATTTAAAACCTTAACACTTTCAATTAATCACAGTGTCATCATACTCAAAATAATATGCCTTCCAAAACAACTTGTAAAAGGATTATGTTTCCTCTCACTTCTTCTTTTTAACATTTAACACAATTCCAATGAACACACGGTCATTTGTATCGACTTTGTTCAGCATCCAAACCATCAACCATTGTCATAAACCAATCCTTCAAATCAAACATAGACACACGTTCCTTTAAAATGGTTCCCAATTCCATTCCTCAATTCAATTTAACAATTAAATTGCAATGAAACCATACTGTTATAGAACTCGTGACCATCTCTGATGGTGCAATCAATGATACGGTGCATGATATCCATCAAACATACACAGTGGACAACCCAAAACACAATCATCAATATTTCAATTGCAATAATCTTGATTGGCAATCTGAACACACGGTAACAACAACCATCATTTCAACTTATACGATGTTGTAGGAACACACAGACCATTCAAAATGCAAGAGAATTTTTGTGAATGTACATGTCTAATTACTCTAAATCAAAACATCAAACGATGTTGAGTTATCAATCCAATACAAGGATACAACAACTGTATGCCCAACTCCATTTCTCAAATCAACCAATTTAAAACATGTTGAACTATCAAATCAATCACCACAATAAAATAATACAACAATTATACACCAATCATAAAAACCATTGTCAACGCTATTGACAGAGATAACCAATAATCAACCACTATTGACAATACTCCACCAACTCATGATAGTCAACCATGTGCCCGACCAAAAATAATTGGTTCATTTATCAAAATTGGGCTTAAAATAATCAAAGGTGGGCTATGAGTAATCAAGGGTTCTCTTAGTGGAACCAACACAGGGATACTAGAGTCGACCACACCAATTACAGAGGACAACCCTTCGAGACAACATGGTGGACACACAGACCACATAACCATTTATTTGCAATATGGGTGACAGTTCACACTAGGAAGGAGAGACTATGAACAGAGGAGCAGAGGTTCCTCACTGGACAATAAATAATGCCGATAAAACGTAGGGCATAACCCTCGTGGTTCTGCCCAAAAAAAAAAATAATAATGGTATAAAAGAAGAGCCATGAAATAGCAACCAACCCCTAAAGCAAGCCTCTTGGCATAATATCCATCATAACCCACAATGCAGGCACCAACAACATAACGAGCCCACTACTAGGTGAAAATGATATGCAGTGACCCAAGGTGGTTCAAAATCAAACAGAGCAACCCCATAACACCAAATACGACTGGTAAGTTTACATGAACTGTGTGGAAACATCCAGCAAGTCTGGACTAAATGAAACCCTTCAACCAAAACCCATAAGACAACAGATAACCTTCATGGCTTCCACCACATAGAATCATAAATAAAATCTTGACTTCATTATCCTTTTTTTTTATTTACAATGAATACAGACAACCAACCATTCCAGAGAAATATCACAAGTTTACATAGTTGTCAATCTCAAGAAAAGAACAAACCAATACATCACTGATCCAATATCTATTTCATAACCAAAGAGAGTTCATGGATGGCGGAAAAGACATACATGTAACCAAAAAGCCTTAAAAACGCGAGCTTGGTCGAGCAGTTCTCCCCTTGCCTGAAAATCAGAGCTTTACCACAGCGAACAACAATTAAACAATAGCCAAGCTAGGGTGATGGCTAGTGGGAGAGGTATGGAGTGGCGTGTAGTAAATACGCATCACTTGCATCCTCTATCCATTCAATTACTTAGTACACGCCAACCATCCATCAATTAATCCATTCAATTAATCCATGCATCGAAACTAACATCCATTACTTGTCAAATGTGCCACCTCATATCACATTTAACCATTGCCAACCATACCATGACACATATAAAATGTGCCTTTGTGTAACTCAATACATCGTATAACCACTATAATGGTTAGTTAGGACTAACACCATTTCTTTAATTTCAATGCATATAATGTAGCATAGTAGCATAGTTTAGTTTCTTCCTTTTGTATTTTGTTCATATTTATTTTATCTCTTTTTAATTTATCTTATTTGTTGTTACTAACATGTATCTTGTGCAGGTGTCACAAGTAATGAATCAAGGAGAAAATAGTAAGGTAACAATGGATAACATACTCCATCATGACATGAAATTAGAGCCTAGAGCAACAGAACCAACACATAACATGCATTATCCATCTGCCATTATGTCGCAAATAAAACCAAGATTTCATCAATCGTGTAGAACCCTGTAGTAGTGTCGAACAACAGCATAAACATCAAATAAGACCAGATCTGATCCTCCAATCTACAAGGGGGTCCCACCTACTAGTATTATATATTTCGTTAGCTTATAATAATAGGATTTAGCAATACTTTGTAGGTGAAATCCTCGTTGCGATTTTTATCGTCAACACTCTATATTTCTCCAGGATTCATGAGAGACATTCCATCCTTAGACTTTGCATAAATATAGAATAATAGGTGTTAAAAGAGTCTCAAAGAGAAGTTTCTTCTTATCCCATATCCAAAGATCAGTTGATTAACAATTGTTTTCAAGCCCATAATAAGATTTCCATCCCCCAATAATCATTTTCTCAATGTTATAATTCCAATTGAGCTTGTGGTGAATATTGATTCCAAGATATTTGTATGAATTCACTTCCTCCAACTTGTTGTTGTCATATACGAAGTTATCATAAGTGATCTTATTGGATTTAATGATCATGACCTTAGTCTTGTCAGCATTAACAGTCATACTCGTATTGGAGCAAAACTACTTGAGGATTATTAGTTTCTTTCCAAGATCATGGGGACTCCTCGCCATGTGAATGATATCATCAGCATAAAGAAGAATATTGATGACTATACCAGTGAGAGTAGGGTCGATGCAACCTTCTTCTTCCAAGCAATCTTCTAACTTTTCAACGTATATGCCAAAAAGGGTATGGGACAAGGGACAACCTTGTTTGACTCTAATATTGTAGTTAATCTCTTTCGACCAGTCCTTAGTGTTCTTAAACTTGGAAATAACATTCTCATACGGCCTTATTGCAACAACCCTCAACTCGAAAGGCACTTTAATCTCTTCCAACCTATCTCAAAGTTTTTTCCTCTGCAATTATCCTAAAGGTAACAAGATGGTACATAGTTGAATGATATCTACTAAACATGGCATGGAATTTATCTCTTTTACCGTGACTTTCTATCCAAAGGCTAATCTTATTTTCCAAAATAATTCCATAAAGCCTGGAAAAAATCAAGATAATCATAATGGTCCTATAATTAGAGGGAATGTTTCTATTCCCATTTTTAAAGATAGGAACAATGAGGCTTTACGTACAGGGTTTAGGGAAGTCATGCTTGACTGCTAAATTGAAGATCTTGTGTATGTGAGGGATGAGGATAAGCCCTCTGATTTTAAAACTTTTAGCTTGGTAGCCTTCCATGTCCTTAGCTTTCCCATTTGCAAGTCGATTAACCCTAAACTTCATGTCATCCAAAGAAAAAACTTCATCCTCAGTAGGGACAATAGGAACGGTTTCCATGAAATTAGGGAACATGTAAAGACTTTAAAGGTAGGAATTACAGTCCCTTAAGGGAATCATATTATTTTATTTAGTATTGTGGATTAGAATTTTCCTCCATGACTTCTTAGGATCAAGCTTTGATAGTTGTGAAAGTTCCTCTTTCCTTTTATTGATATAATACATTTTTTTTCTTTTTAATTAGGGATTTGTACGTATTGAGTTTATCAAGTTTTAAGGACTCATTATAAGCATCCCTAATGGATTTCTTAGCAATCTTACAATATTTATCATACCAAGGGTTGGTTGTTGTATTATTCTTTTTACAAGACACCTCGAAAGAGAACTTGTTAATAAAAGTGGAAAGGGTAGTTATAAAATTATGATAGTGTTCTTCAATGTTGTCCTTATAAGTTAGGAGATGTAATTCACTATTTTAATCCTTTAAGAGAAGGTCAACATTAGTTTTTTCAAATAAAATTTGTCTTTGATTATTAGGATTCTCTTCATGGTGCTCCTATGCAAGGAAAAGTTGAGAGTTAGGGTTAAAGGTCTATGATCAGAGTCGGGTTCATGGTCATTTAAAAGGTCAAAACTTACTATTTGGTTGGAAATGGGGATACAATATATCATATAATCTACGAAACTACTACCTATTCCATGAATACAATTCTCTTGGTTGGAGTTTAGCCACTTCATTACTCCATTGCAAATTATCAGGTCTTGAGAGTTGTAGAGTTTGAATAGCTCAGTACCAATAAATTCTCAGTTGGATGTTTAGAGCTTACTTTGTATCTATTAGCTCAAACAAGGTCCTCATCTAGCCATAAAGGATTATGGTTGGAATCATTGCTTAAAAGAGTAGCTTGGTTAGTTGCAGTACTATCATTAAAGTCACCTAGAAGGAGGATATTTCCTTCATTTTTTTAACTATAAATATCTTGTTCTAAATTATTATAGGGACAATTTATATCTAGATTGCTTATCTTATAAAAATTATAATTAATAGGGGAAAAATAGCAAATTTCTATATACATCTTCCTAGCATTAATGTCTGAAATTTATATCCAAATGTAGTGATTAAGAGGGTTGATTTTATGAAGTTGAGTGTGAGGAGAAATGTTCTTTCTAATACAACAAGTTATTCCTCATATTCCTCTTCAGTGGGACTTTTTGTTCCATGCCAACCACAATAAAAATCCTTCTATGTTAGGGACCTTAGACTCTTCATGCTCCCAAGTTTAAACTAGACAAATATTCAATATCACTCAAGATCCAACTTATCATAGGACCTTTGTGCCATGGAATGCATGACAGTTCCAAAAAAGGATCCCGAGTGTCTCAAATTCCTATTTAGTATTATCATTACGGTCTCTATCCCTAACAATATCTCTTTTATTTCTAATTATTGCCCATTTTCCTTCTCTCCTAGCTTCTTTTACCTTTTGAACTTCCTTCTTTAATTCAGTTGTGTCTTCAAGAAGGAGGTATACATTTATAAATATTCCTACCCCTTTTAAGCTTTGAGATTTAGTGAGTTTGCTATATTTATGGTCATTACAACTTACTTTGACATGGATCAACCTATATTTGTGATCAATTATTTTTCCTATCCTCTTTGCTTCTATTGTTGGTTGTGGAGCTTGATTATCTTCCTTATTCATAGGTTTATTTCAGCCATGCTTGGATCCCATTTCTTGTCGGGGGTAAGGGGGTCCTTTCCCCCCCACTATTGTCATCAGGGGGGTTCAAGGGGATTTTGGGAAAAAATTCCTTGTAAAATATTGTAATTTCGTAGTCAATCTAGGCCATTCATTATAAGGTCCCAGATCTGAAGGTAGAATCTATGTTAGGGTTTTTTTCCCTAGAAGGAAACCCTCTTTTCATGAGGGAATTGTATTGCGGATGCGTATGTGTGTGAATATTGTATTCTGAGATAGGAGATTGTGAGCGAAAGAAGAGGAAGTTACAGTGGGTGTGTTTTAGGTTATATCCCTTCATTTTGTTGGACAATAATAAAGGAAGAACCTGACAGTATATCTGGTGGACGTAGCTCACATTGGGTGAACCATGTATATCTTTGTATCTATTGTATTGTGTAACTTTTGTGTTTTATTTCCACATTTATTTTATTTTATTGTTCTGTGATCCTATTTTTTTCTAACAGTTGGTATCAAAGAAAAAGGTAACTCGCAGGAAAAGAGGGTTCATGGTTCAAGTGGAAGAAATGGTGAAAGATGGAAAGTTTAGGTTCGAGAAATTTAATGATCAAAACTACCAATTATGGAATATGCAGATGGAATATTATTTATATCAGAAGGATATATTCCTACCATTGGGTGGAATAGAAAAGAAGTATACAACCATGAAGGACGAAGAATGGGAAGTTCTTGAAATAAAGGCACTAGGAACAATACGACTGATCCTGGAAGCGTTAGTGGCTTTCAATATTTCAAAATAAAAGACAACTAAAGAAATGATGGATGCATTGGATAAACTGTATGAAAAACCCTTGGCATCCAATAAGGTATTTCTAATGAAGTGATTATTTAATATGAATAAGTCAGAAGTTGTGTCTGCTGCAGATCATTTAAATGAATTTAATACGGTTACTAATCAGCTAAGTTATGTAAAAGTGGACTTTGATGATGAGGTCAGGAATCTTCTAATCTTGTGCTCATTGACAGAAAGTTGGAATGGCTTGGTCATGGTTGTAAGTAACTTTGTCTCCAGTTAAAACACTCTAAAATTTGATGATGTTGTTGGTATTATCCTTAGCGAGGATATGTGATGGAAAATCACAAGTGAGACATCAAGGAATGTGTTGACCATGGATAACAGAGGAAGACAAAAGGATAGAGGAAAGGGCTTAGGGAACTTTGGAAATTATAGGAAGGGAAGATCAAAATCTAGACTGGGAAAGATAGAGTGTTGGAATTGTGGGAAGAAAGTAGGGGTGATTTTAAGGATGGGAATTTGTTTTAAAATGTAGAAACCTTGGTGAATCTTACTAATCCTTCATATGCCAACTATAAATGTTTGGCGATATTTTTGTAAAAATATTCAAATTTATAAGGATTTTGTATATTTTTTATAAAATTTTGGCGATTTTTAAGGTAAAATAATTTTATCCTATAGAATTTGGGCGAATAATTTTTAAAATAGCGAATCTCGTTTTTGGAAAAACCATGGAAAATTAGCCCACGAGAGAAATTTAGCCCCTAAAATCATCCATGGAAAGGACATCTGAAGAAAGATTATAGGGTTCCAAATAAACAAACATATGGACAGTAAGAGAAAAATCAAGAAGCAAATGTAACATGTGATGTGTTACAAGATGTTTTGATTCTTTCTGTAGATAATATTTATGAGTCTTGGGTAGTAGATTCAGGAGTTCATTTCATACCACACCCCATAGGAAACATTTTCTAGATAATGTTCAAGGTGATTTTAGACAAATTCATTTGGGTGATGATGCACCATGCAAAATTGTTGGAATGGGTAAGGTACAAATAAAGAAAAAGAATGGAAACCAATTGTTGTTGAAAGAGGTAAGACATGTTCCATATCTAAGAAAAAATATAATTTCAACAGGGCAGTTGGAAAGTGAAGGTTGTATATCTATATTTACAGATAAGGCGTGGAAGGTCACCAAACGGTCATTGGTGATAGCAAAAGGAGAGAAGGTAGGTACATTGTATTTATGTACTGGTAATATTGACTCTTTTATCTCTTTAGCTTCTACAAGAGTGGATAAAACACTATGGAATCGTAGGCTTAGGTACATGAGTGATAAGGGGATGCATATACTTCACAAAATAAATTTGTTGCCATGTCTTAAACAAATTGATTTGGATTTCTCTGAGCACTGTGTTTATGGAAAACAGAAGAGAGTCAAATTTCTCAAAGTCAGAAAAGAAAAGAAGAGTGAAAGGTTAGATCTTGTGCATACATATGTATGGGTACCAGCTCAGGTATCATCTCTTGGTGGATCTTGTTATTATGTTACTTTTATTAATGATACAACTAGAAAAACTTGGGTTTATTGCATTAGACAAAAAATCTAATGTTTTTGATACTTTTAAGAAATGGGAAGTTTTGGTTGAGAATGAGACAGGAAAAAGGTTGAAGTGTCTCAAATTAGACAATGGAGGTGAATATTGCAGCAAGGAGTTGGATGATCGCTGTTCATACCATGGGATTTGTAGAGAGAAAATAGTTCTAGGAACACCACAAGAAAATGGTGTGTCAGAAAGGATGAACAGGATAATCATGGAGCATGCAAGGAGTATGAGATTGCATGCTAGGTTGCCCTTACAGTTCTGGGAAGATGTTGTAGATATTGTTGTTTACTTAATAAACAGAAGACCTTCAAGCTCTTTGTATTGTGGAATTCGAGAGGAGGCATGGACAGGTAAAAAGGTAAACTATTATTTTTTGAATACTTTCGGTTGTGAAGCATTTGTCCATATTGATAAAGAAAATAGAACAAAGATTGAGGAAAAATCTAAGAAGTGTATATTTATTGGATATGGTGTTAATGATTTTGGTTATCGCTTGTGGGATTATGAAAATTGCAAAATCATTAGGAGTAGAGATGTCATATTCAATGAGAAGGTCATTTACAAATATTAGTTGCAGGGAAAGAAATAGGAAAAAGAAAAAACAAAATACACAGTAATTGATGAGATCACTGGAAAAAAAAATCCAAAGGTACCAGAAAATCAAAATGTACAAGAATAGGAGAAGCAGATACCTCAAACTCCTACAATTGTTGTTAGAAGATCTACCAGGTTAAGTAGACTCCCTGAACGATACTCTCCTTCATTGTATTATTTATTATTGATTGATTATGGTGAACCAGAAAGTTATGAAGAGGCAATGCAGGTAGAAACTCAAAAGAAGTGGGAGAAAGGCATGAAAGAGGAAATGGACTCCTTGGTAAATAAACAGATTTGGAACTTGGTTCAGTTGCGTGCAGGAAAAATATCATTACAAAATAAATGGGTTTACAGGTTGAAGGAAGAAGATGGAGGGAAAAAATGGTACAAGGATAGACTTGTTGTAAAGGGGTTTGTACAAAAGAAAGCTATAGATTTTGATGAAATGTTTTCTTTTGTTGTTAATATGACTTCAATTAGGACTATTTTAAGTCTTGCGGTAGTATAATATTTTCATATTGAACAGTTAGATGTAAGAACAACTTTTCTCCATGGAGATTTAGAGGAAGAGATTTATATGCAACAGCCACAGGTGTATGAGGTCAAAGGAAAGGAGAATTTGGTATGCAGGTTGAAGAAGAGCTTGTATGGCCAAAAGAAAGCTCTAAGGCATTGGTATTTGAATTTTGACAGGTTTATGACAGAACAAGGTTATAGTAGATGTCATACTGATCACTGTGTTTATTTTAAAATGCTAGAAAATGGAAGTTGTATTATATTGCTATTGTATGTAGATGAGATGCTTGTTGAAGGGTCTAATATGCAAGATATAAATGTGCTCAAGATGAAATCAGCTAATTCATTTGTGATGAAGGATTTGTGTGTTGCAAATAAAATCCTTGGTATGAGAATAACAAGAGACGGGAAAAATCACAAATTGACATTGTCTCAGGGTGAGTACATAGAGAAGGTGTTGGATAGGTTTAGAATGCAAAATGAAAAAACAGTTAGTACACCTTTGTCTAGCCATTTAAAATTAACAAATGAAATGCGTCCCAAGACACGGAAGGAGATATAATACATGTCCAGGGTCCCTTATTCATCAACAATTGGCATCTTGATTGATCCAAAAATATCTTTTAAACGACAATGGTTGAGTTATTTTGCATGAGTTAAATAACTATTTAGGAAACTAATGAAAGAGGAAACATAGAAGCCATAAGATAATATACATATATGAACATAAGCATGAAGAAAAGAAAATCATAAAACACCAAAGTGATAACGGAGTTCGGCAATCTCGCCTACGTCTATGGGCCTTTGTCTTAGTGGGTGAGGCTTTTTTATTTTTGTTAAAATCTTTAAAATTACATAATAATAGTGCCAAAAAGGTTACAAATTGATCTGGTCTTATTCTACAAAATCTCAAGAAACCAACAAAACTGACAGCACTGAAATCAGATGAACGGTGCTCCCAGAAATGGCCCGCAAAGGTGCTCTCCTCAATGGCTTCCCTTCATAAAAATGGCTTTGGCTTGGAAATTCTTCAGCATTTCTCTATTATCAACCTCCTCCATGACTTCAAGAACCTCTTGTTTATATAGACTATAAGTGGGTAACAACCTCCCAACTTCTCCCCAAGATCTGGCTTCAAAAAGGGCTCAAGATCCTCCAAAAATGACTAATATCTCTCAAAACTGTTGAGAAAATCAATAAAACTCATACAATATAGTATAAAACCCACTTATTGGAAAAAATAAAGGGCACAACCCCATTCCTCCACGCTCCTGGGAATATGGGCTCCCACCATGTGGTCAGGCACTAAATTGTTGGTGCGTTGGCCCCTTAATTGTTGGCCTCTAGTGTTATATAATGCCATATGGTCGCGGTCCCATTCTCCACATGCACTCATAGGTATATGGCCCTCGACGGTGTAACCCATGGTTATGCCCCCTAGTCGGTGGGCTAGCCCGACCTACCAGGGCTAACCCTTATCTCTCGTTCCAAGCGTATAGTTCCATTGGAGTGGTCGTATGCGCTTCCAATGTGATCAGGGTTGTACCATATAACTGCGCCCAAAATTTTAATGATGAGAGCATATGGAAGGGTCATGTGGAGTATTGCGCTGGGGTTGGGAACTAGTCCCCAACCCAAAATTTTGTTGATAGTACAATCCTTCCACTTTAAATACATGTGGCGCCATAAGTTGTTAAGACCCACCATGTAGGCAGGCTATTATCCCGACCTACGTGAAATCTTTGGCGCCCATGGAGGTCACAGGTTCGACCCCAACAGACCCATAAACTGTTGTCAAACAACCAATGAACCAATAAATGGGTTCCATGTGACAGCCTAGGAATGGGCCACATGGCACCTTCACATTCGTCCAAAAATTAGCCATATGTCAAGATACCATTCTATCATGTCAGCAAACACTGCCCAGTCAGCACACTTGCCACGTCAGCACACTATACCTTGTCACGTCAGCCTATGCCACATGTCACCCCTGTAGTGGTGCCATGTGTCACACTCTGACTAATCCACCTGTACCTACCCACGTCAGTGCCAACATACCCTACCATGTCATTTGTATGGTCATACATCTTGTACAGTCAGCTGCCACATCAACAATGTACGGACTGCACAGTCATCATTTTTTTTTGCATGTTTGTCCAAATGAACATATCAAAATATCTTTTGCATATGAAATCCGTTTCAGCCCATTCAAGTTGTGTTGGGTTCATATCAACAAGGCCTACGCACACATCTGTTTTGAATCCATTCTGATCACTTTAATTTTTAGGCCTTCCTGGACCCATTTTGGTCCCTGGATCACACCTCCCCTCTAAAGACCTTTTGTTCCTCCAAAAAGTTATTGACCAATCATCAAGTGTGGGATAGGACATTGGACTTGTTCTCTGTCTTTAAACTTTGTCTTGTGCATCTATCTCATCAATATCAACTGTAAAAAAACCTTGATAACTGACAGCATATTGTTAGCCACTTGTACTCTGTCACATCTTACTGAAGCCACTATCATCCATGTTGACAACATTACTAATGATAGAATCAAAAATATCACTGCAAATGAGATAATATGTTTGTAATATTTTCACGACATTAACTTATCTTGAAGCAAAGTGTGATTGATCTTCCATTCTACAATCATCTCCTTTTCTTTCTTAAGATCGATTACTTTATTTGAAACAATTATAGTTATGTTCCTTGCATGAGCTGCCTTTCTTAATTGTTCCATTGTTTGAAGAGATTGATTTCCTTTAAAATGGTGATCATGTACCACATATTCTTTGCTTGCTTTGATTAAGTGATATTGATTATTTTCCCTGTAGAATATTGCTTTATGATCATACAAGTAAGGACTACCTAAGACCATTCCACATTCTTTGAGTGGCACCACATCTCATGTTACCTCGTCCACAAACTTAGATGAAATTGAAAACTTTAATGTGAATTTCTTTGTTATGTGCAATTGATGATTCTTTCTTATCCATTTAAGTGTGTAAGGATTATGATGTATCTGAGTGTTTAATCCTAATTGTGTAACGAATTCCTTTGAAATCAAGTTAGATTGATATCCACTATCTATCAATGTGTCGACCTTAGTATGTCTCATTATGACCCTTATGTGAAACAATTTACTTCTAGAATCAAATCCATCATCAATTTTACCTTTCAAACCAACCAATGAGACTTTTGATTCATCACCTGAATCCAATCCCAAGTATGTTGGTCATGTTGTTGTTGCAACTATTTGCCTCCCTTTCCTCTCTTTGAACCACTTCAATCTCTTCTCGGGATGTAATTGCCAACAATGGTCCTCATCATGCCCTTCTTTCTTGCAATTCTTGCAAGAGGGCTTATCTTCCTTTCTTTCCACTGAATTTTCCTTTTTTCCATTCCACTTCCTTTTGTCATATTTCCCTGAAGACGATTAACCTGATACACCAACTCTTGTTTTCCCTGCTTCAATGTATGTTTCTTGAACAGAAACCTCATCAAGATTAGTAGGTCCAAACATAAATATAGTGTTACGAATATGTGCAGGTAAACCTCCTATATACTTCATAAGAGTTTCTTGGGTATGTAAATGAATATCTAACATCAATGCCATCTTACGAAAACCATCTGTGTATTCTTGCATTGTTTGTCCTTTTCTTTGTTTAAGACCTTTCCATTCAATTAAAGCCTTCTCTTTATAACCCAAAGGATAGAATTTCTTTCTAAGTGTAGAAACAAAAACTTGCCATGATGGAAATACATTACCCACTTGTTGTGTGCCATTTTTCAACTTGGTTTTCCACCAAATGAGTGTTGTGTCAGCAAGATGAAGTGATGCCAATTTGATTTGAGTGGCCTCGTCCTTGTTTTGTTGCACACTGCAATAAACCTCCATCTTTTTGTCCCAATTATCAAGTCTCTCTGAATTGACTTCACCATCATACATAGGTAATTCAAATTTAACATCAAGTTTTAGTAAAGGCAATTATTGTTTATGTTTATGGACATGTTTTCTTGTAGTGGATTTAGAACTTGAACTTGAATAAGAAGAAGTTGATGGAGAAGAAGGTAGTGAAGGATTAATTTGAGGAGGATCCTCTCCTTTTTCCTTTTTGACCTTTGAATATTCACCTAGAACCGGTCTCTTTCGCTCCAAGTAATCCTCATATAGAACCTTCATCATCTCCAACATGACGAACAAAGTCTTTCGAAATTCTTTCTCATCATGAGAAAGTCCCTCTTCTGATGCCATCTTCTCACTTTGAGAAGTTATCTTTCTCAATCCAATCAATGGATTCTCTTCAACAAACTCTCCTCCACCATGATTCAACTTTTCCCTGGTAATCATGCAAACTCAAAAACCAAACATCAACTAGCTCTGATACCACTTGATCCGAAAAGATGTTTTAAATGACAATGGTTGAGTTATTTTGCATGAATTAAATAACCATTTAGGAAACTAATGAAAGAGGAAGAATGAAAGAGGAAACATAGAAACCATAAGATAATATACAAATCTGAACATAAGCATGAAGAACAGCAAACCATAAAACACCAAAGTGATAACAGAGTTCGGCAATCTCGTCTGCGTCTCCGGGCCTTTGTCTTAGTGGGTGAGGCTTTCTTATTTTTGTTCAAATATTTAAAAGTACATCATAATAGTGCAAAAAAGGTTACAAACTGATATGGTCTTGTTCTACCAGATCTCAAGAACCCAAAAAAACTGACTCAACTAAAATCGGATGAACGAAGCTCCCATAAATGGTCTGCAAAGGTGCTCTCCTCAATGGCTTCCCTACATAAAAAGGGATTTGGCTTGGCAATTCTTTAGCATTTCTCTATTATGAACCTCCTCCATGACTTCAAGAACCTCTGGTTTATATAAACTAGAAGTGGGTAACAACCTCTCAACTTCTCCCCAAGATCTAGCTTCAAAAAGGGCCCAAGATCCTCCAAAAATGATGAATATCTCTCAAAACTGCTGAGAAAATCAATAAAAATCATAAAATATAGTATAAAACCCACTTATTGGAAAACATCAAGGGTGAAACCCCCTTCCTCCACGCTCTTGGGCATATGGGCGCCCACCATGTGGTCAGGCATTAAACTATTGGTGCACTGGCCCCTTACCTATTGGCATCTGGTCTTATGCAATGAGATATGGTCGCGGTCCCATTCTCCATGCACACTCACAGGTATCTGGCCCCCGACGGTGTAGCCCATAGTTATGCCCCTTGGTAGGCAGGCTAGCCCGACCAACTGCGGCTAACCCCTTATCTCTTGTTCTAGGTGTATAGGTCCATTGGAGTGGTCATATAGGCTTCCAATGTGATTATGGTTGTACCATAAACTCGTGCCCAAAAGTTTAACGATGAGAGCATATGGAAGGGTCATGTGGAGTATTGCGTCAGGGATGGGGGGCCAGCCCCCAACCCTAACTTTCATCGATAGCACAATCCTTCCACTTTAAATACATGTGGCGCCATAATCTTTTAAGACCCACCATGTAGGCAGGCTGGTAGCCCGACCTACGTGAAAGCTATGGTGCCCATGGAGGTCACGGGTTCAACCCCCACGGACCCATAAACTTTTTTCAAACAACCAATGAACCAATAAAGGGGTGCCACATGGCATCCTAGGACTGGGCCACATCGCACCTTCACATTTGTCCACAAATCAGCCATGTTTCAAGATACAATTCGACCACATCAGCAAATACTTCCTAGTTATCAAACTTGCCATGTCAGTACATTGTACCTTGCCACGTCAACCTATGCCAAGTGTCACCCTTGCAATGGTGCCACATGTCACACTCTGACTGGTCCACTTGTACCTTCCCACATTAGTGCCAACATACCCTTTCATGTCAGTTGTACAGTCGTACGGTCTGTACAGTCAGCTGCCACGTCAGGATTGTACGGAGTACACAGTCATCATTTTTTTTGCCTGTTTGACCAAATGAACATATCGCGATATATTTCACATACGATGTCTATTTGAGCCTGTTCAAGTTGCATTGGTTTTGTATCGATGAGGTCTATGCACACGTTCGTTTTGAAGCCATTCTGGGAACTTTGATTTTTAGGCCTTCCTAGACCCATTTTGGTCCCTGGATCCAATTTTGGATCATTGATGTATGCGATGGTTTGCACAAGACCAGATATTGCACATGTAGTGGGAGTTGTGAGTAGGTATATGAACAATCCAAGAAAATAACATTGTGAGGTAATAAAGTGGATTCTTGGGTATTTGAGAGGTATTGCTACTCATGCATTATGTTTTGGAGGTTCAGACATTGTTCTACATGGATATGTTGATTCAGATATGGCAGGTGATAAAGATAGCAGGAGGAGCACCATGGGGTATGTTTTTACTATAGGTGGAACAATAGTAAGTTGTATTTCAAAACTCTAAAAGTTTATTGCATTTCAACAACCAAAGAAGAGTATGTTTCTACTACAGAGGCTAGTAAAGAGATGATTTGGTTATAGAGCTTTATGGAGGAATTGGTAAAGAATCTCTTAAGAGAATATCAGGTTGTACTGTGATAGCGAGAGTGTCATTCATCTTGCAAAGAACTCAACCTTCCATTATAATACTAAGTATATACCTTTCAAGTACCATTTCATATGATATGCCTTCGAAGATGGACATTTGAAGTTGGTAAAAATAAATACTAGCCATAATCCCGTAGACATGTTAACAAAGGTAGTAACCAGGGAGAAACTAAGTTCCTGCTCAGTTTCAGTTGGTCTTCAATCATGAAGGTGAAGATGAGAAATTTTTCAAGTCCAAGGTGGATCATAGTCCAGTAGGTACAACAGCAGTGGAGTTGTTGTGATCAGTCTCCAAGTGGGAGATTGTTGGTTGTGGAGCCTGATTATCTTCCTAATTCAGAGGTTTGTTTCAGCCATGTTGGGATCCCATTTCTTGATGCAAGGGTGTTGGGGGGCTTGCACCCCAACTATTGTCATCAATGGGGTCCATGAGGGGGATGCGAAAATTAATGGAGCTCCCCCTAGTGGGGGATTCGGGGGCAGCACCCCTGAAGAAAATTTTTGGGAGAAATTTCCTTATAAAATATTGTAATTTCATAATCAATCTGGACTGTTCATTATAAGGTATAGATCTTATGGTATAAGTTATGTTCGGGTTTTTTCCCTTAGAAGGAAGCCCTCGTTTCATGAGGGAATTGTATTGTCGCTGCGTATGTGTGTGAAAATTGTATTATGAGAGAAGAGACTATGAGAGAAATAAGAGGAAGTTACAGCGGGTGTGTTGTAGGTTGTATCCCTTCATTTTGTTGGACAATAATAAAGGAAGGACCTGGAAATTTCTATGGTGGACGTAACCCACACTAGGTGAACCACGTATATCTTTGTCTCTATTGTCTTGTGTATCTTTTGTGTTTTATTTCCACATTTATTTTTTTTATTGCTCTGCGATCCTGTTTTTTCTAACATCTATGAGGTAAGTTGTTTCAATTTGTGAATTATTTTTTAGTTATTCTTTTACTATTGCTAGAGTATCCTCCTCTTGTTGTTCTTTTATACCAAAAATTATGAGGTTGAAGGCTCTTTTATTACGCTCATGGTCTATTTCGATTAGCTTATTCATTTCCTCTTTAATTGGTTTGATATCCAATTTGTTTTCTAGACTATTGAGGGTCAAATTGTTGGTTAGTTTTTCTTCTATCTCTTTAATCTTATATCTCAAGTTACGATTTTCTTCAACCTCTCCTTCTTGGGTTGATTTTTTTTGTTTTTTCATTTCTTGAATTATATCCTCCATTGTCTGCAATTGGCTCTTGAACCCTCACAATCTATCCTCCATAGTTTGAATCGTATCTTTGAAGAGTTTAATTTTTTGTTATCAAGCTTTGCCTCTAGCTCTAATTGGAGTTTTACGTCTCTTTCTTCACTCCTTTTTTCTAATGATTCGAACTCTATTTGGAGTTTGGCATCTCTTTCTTCTCTCCTTTTTTCCGAGGATTATGTATATTCGTAATGAGTTTTTGGAATAGGTGGTGGAGTGCTCATATTTTTATTTTTTTTTACTGGGGGAATTGGCAACTCGCGGTTCTCGTACTCACGTGACACGGGGTCAATCCCCGTCGGCTACCACTATAACCCCAGGTGCAACCAGCCCGCAAGAATGGCACACGAGTAAATCCGGGTGAGAATCGAACATGAGACTTCATTTTACAAATTTCCTTCCATTTACACGGCACTTGCCAATCCGTCTACACTCGTGCGGGCTAACGGTGGAGTGCTCATATTTAAAAGAAGAAAA
>ML782756.1:466284-485069 GCA_009831015.1 Picea engelmannii | reverse complement strand
TGTATGTATGTATGTATGTATGTATGTGTATGTGTATGTGTATGTGTATGTGTATGTGTATGTGTATGTGTATGTGTATGTGTATGTGTATGTGTATGTGTATGTGTATGTGTATGTGTATGTGTATGTATGTTCCTCATTGGCGTTGTCCGACCTGTTGGTGGTTAGGGACATTACAGATTGGTATCAGAGCTAAGTGAAGTTCCTGAGTAGTGGTGTTGCCTGGCCTGTTGGTGGATGGGGACGTTACAAATTGCTATCAGATATAAGTGAAGTGTCTGAATAGTGGCGTTGCCCGTCCTGTTGGTGGATGGGGACGTTACACCCCTTCTCCTTCTAGTGGCCCGATATTTAACATCACTCGATAGACATCTAGGGGTAGTTTTTTTACTTCCTCAACCCCCAATTGTGATAAGGCTTTGAATCTTCTATATTCTTCTTTAAATTACATACATAGATAGCCCCATATGCATGAGTAACCAGGACTGACATGGCATCCTCTCGTATTGTGGTGATCAACATAGTAGGTCAACTTGTGGGATGAATAACTTTTGCATACGAACTTTGATTGACATGATTTTTTCATCGTTGGAAAGGCCTCGATGTGTAGAATATAATCACGGGGTCCAAGCATTTCTAGGAAATTTTTGACCCCCAAAAATGTCATTTTATGCCTCAAAATGGCCTCGAAAAATTATGTACCCCAATTTTCCAAACTAAGACCTGGCACTAAAATGGCCCTGCAAGTTGATTCCTCCAATTTTTTCCAATTTGAAAGTGTCGAGATAGATGAAAAATAATATAATAATCTAATTCAGATCAATTGATGTAAATCGATCTTGTTTAATATTGATGTAAAAGTGGTTGTGCTATGTTCTTCGATGTTTTTTTTATATTCATTAAAAAGAAAAATTAGTTAATGAACATATATTCCTCTCAATTTATTATAGAACTTAACAATGTCCTGCTAAATTACACATTACACTTGCACATATCTTGTGTCAAAACCATGTTAATATATTAGCTTTATTTTTTCAAATATAATGTTTTATAACAATTAAGAAACATCATAAATTTGACATAACCCATGATGAATGTTGCAACGTGACATAACCATTAAGGAACATAGAAATTCCACATAAGTCAACTAAGATGAACATCACAATGCATCATACTTTTCAAGAGCATTACAATGAAACATAACCCTAGAGGAATATTAGAAAGCAATATAACCCTTGATAAACATCACAATGCAACATAACCATTAAGGAATGTACAATTTAAGATTAGTAAAAAAAGGTGAACATCAAAATGCAACATAACCATTGGGAACATCATAATTGAACATAACCTTGCTAGCACATCTCAATGTGACAAAACTCTTAATGGACGTTGCAATGCAATGCAACCATTGAGGAACATATCAACTCAACATAAGTCAACCAACATGAACATCACAATGTAACATAACCATGTTTAACCATAGTCAACCTTGCTCAACAATAGTGATATGGGCACCCATGGTTAACCACAGTCAATCATGGCCAACCATGGTTAACCCAAGTTTCCCATGGTTATGTTGATATACACCTTTTGACATATTCCAACCCTTCATGAATATTGCAATCCAACAAAAAAAAAGAGGAACATAACATTTACTTATAAACTAACCAAGATGAATATCACAATGAATCATGAACATTCAAGAACATCTCACTGAAACATAACCCTTAAGTAATGTCACAATGTGACATAACCCTTAATGAATGTCACAATGTGACATAACCATAGATGAATGTAGCAATTCGACATAACACAATGAAGATGAACAACACAGTGTGACAGAACCATTGGGGAGCATCACAATCCAACATAACCCTTTATGAACATTACAATGTGACATAAACCATGAGAAACGTCACAATGTGATGAAAGTCAACCATAATTCCTTGAAAAACGTCACAATCCAACATAACCCTTGACAAACATTACAATTTAACATAACCCTTGATGGCAAATCCAACATAACCCTTGACAAACGTCGCAATGTGATGCAATCCAACATAACCCTTCACGAACATCGCAATGTAATGAACAAAACCCAACATTGCAATGTGGCATTCATAACCCAACATCACAATGTGACAAACATAATCTGACATCACAATGTGTTGAATATAAGCCAATGTCGTTATCCAACATAACCCTTAATGAACATTGCAATGTGACCAAAGTCAATCGTATTCAACCATGTCCATAATGAACCATGGCCAACTAATGACAACCATGGTTAACATAGGTCAACCATGATAACATTGCTATATGAAATAACCATTGAGGAACCTCACAATCTAACCTAACCCTTGAGGAACATCACATTGCAACATAGTCATTGAGGAACATAACAATTCAACATAAATCAACTAAGATAAATGTCACAATGCTACATAACCATCTAGTAACATCACAATCTAACATATCCTTTCATTAACATTGCAATGTGACAGAACCCCTAGAAAGTGTTGACATTCAACGTAAGTCCACCAATATGAACGTTGCAATATGACAACCATTAAGGAACATCACAAACATGACATAACCTTTGATGAATGTCATAATGCGACATAACCATTGACAAACATAACAATTCAATATAACTCAACCAAGATGAATATCATGATGCATCATGACCATTCAAGAACATTGTTGGGCCCGAGATATGATCAATTTAATGAGGGTTATTATACACTTTTGTCGCATGTACATATGTGTTTTTCATATTTTGAAGGAGCTTTTTGAAGAATTTTATGTTAAAACGGTATGATCTCCACCATGTACGTGTGATTCATGTTTAATGTCATTATTGGGTATAATTCATCACGTTTTATGATTACCAAGAGCTAATTCATGTTTTTGTGGTGTTACAGGGAAAAAATGCACCATGTTTCTACTTCTGGCACTCCTTCCATCACTCGTTCAAGTACCCAATCCAGCACTCTATCTAGCACTGTGTATTGCATAAAAAAGGAGGGCGACTTGGCGGTTATGGTATTGGCGGCCAGTGATGGGCGAATCGGGAACATGGGTTTTGTTCATGCTTTCCCCCTCCAACTACTGAGCTCCCGACAACTCAGTTTTGGTTGTTCAGCTAAGCGATTATTGGCTCGCTCTGTTTTATCAGTTAGGGCATCATTTAATGCAAATTGTTGAATTTAGAGGTGGTTCAACCCTCCTGTGGTCGACCACTTGGTCTGTAAACATTATAAATACCACTGAGGTGGTCAGATAGTTGTTAAGTAGTAGAAACATCAGTGTGATAAGTAGAAGTACGTTTTTACTCTTTTTTCCATTTTACATTGCCAGATTATACAAGAACTGTGTTTTTGAGTTTTTATGGTGAATTCGTCTTGTTGAGCGCGTGGTGTGCTTTTAGAAAGTGTCCATGACTTGCTGGGGGGCCCACCAATATTCTGGTAACTATCTTTCTATTTGTTTATGCATTTCATAGTTTAGTTGTTCTCTTTATTTTCGTGTACATGCATTTTTGTTATGTTAATTAGTTTGTTGTTATAATTTAATTGCTTTGACTCTCTTTTGCAGGTTAGTATGATGAATTGTGTTAGCATGCATTAATCTTGTAGTTAGGAACAGAACTGCAGATCCCTAGACTAACCGCATGTGTAGTTAGATATTAGATTACGTCTTTATTTATGATTTTAGAATCAAGTTTAAAACAAAGTTTTAATTAGAATAGAACAGAGTTTCTATTTGAGCTTTCTCCGACAAGGATTTAACGGATGGATGGGATCAATTTCAATTTTTAATCATAGCTTGCTTATTTCATTTTTATGTAGAATTGGCTTAGCTAGTTGTTGATTAATGTAGTTGTTAGTTTACTTTTCAAATGTCATATTTTAATTTATGTTCTTAAGCATTTTCTTATTGCAGTTTGAATTTTTAGAGTAGATATAGCATAGCTTTCAAATTATGTAATTTTCTTTCTAGAATTAAATTGCAATTATATTTCTTAGTTAATGGTTGAATCTAATTTTGCTTACGTAGTATAGAAGTACAATGATGATCTCGTTATATTTTTTATGGTTAATAAATGAATATGCACGGTAATTGATGATTTCTTTTGTCATGGTTAAATTCTCATTGGATTGTTTCATCCATACCTTTCACTTTGCTATTGAGATCAGTATTGAGCTTATAACGCTTGAATTGTCCTTTGTTATCAAGTGCCATTGAGATATCATCTGACACCGAAGACATTCACACAACCACCAGCATTATATTTGAATTGTCATAGGTTAAAAGATAGTTTCCTGTTTTCATAGGTTAAAGAATAGTTTTCTTGCTTTCATAGATTAAAAGAGATAGTTTTCCTGCTTTCATAGCTCAGAAGATATAGTTTCTTGCTTTCATAGCTTAGGAAATATTTTTATTTTTGTTGTAGGATAGATAGTCTTTTTCTTTGATAGGTTAGAGAATAGTTTTCTTATCATATATTAAAGGTTATTTGCTAGTCTTTCTTGCTTTCAATTAAATAGATTTCCTTTCATGAATTAGAAATAGTTTTGAATTAAGAATTTAGTCCACTTACCTCTTAGGCTAGATAGTTGTTCAATGAGAAGTTTTAATTTGATTGCTTGCAGTAGTTAGTTGTCTATTTGCTTTAGTAGGTTAGTTAGTTACCTGTCTATTTGCTTTAATAGGTTAGTTAGTTGTCTTTTCTTATTTGTCTATTGCTTTAGTAGGTTAGATAGTTGGCTTTGCTTACTTGTTTACTTGCTTTAGTAGGTTAGCTAGGTGTCTTTGCTTGCTTGTTTATTTATTTTCTTTCATAGGGTAGTTACTCATTGAATATAGGTTGGCAAGTTAAATAAGTTTGCTTTTGTCATTTGTTTATTATGCTTAAATAATTGCTTTTGCTTATTGTTATGAACTAGTTTGCTTCAAGTAGGGTTTTTACTTGTTTTCTTAGAACTATCCATCGATCCTTGGCCCAAAAGTACTTAGGTTACCTAGTTTCAAGTTGCTTAGTAGGGTTTTCTCATTAGATATTTTTGCTTGAGTAGATTAGCCTTAGATAGCTACCTTCATTAGTTAGACTATACTCCTACCAACCCTTCTACCTTTGGCATGTATTTTGCTACAACTCTAAGTTTACTTACCTCGGGGTGAAAATTTAATTGAGGGTTTCTACTGTGTTTTTAGTGCATATATAACACCCATCATTTTTGGCGTTGTTGTCGGGGAGTTGTCTCAAGGTAGGAAATAGGTAGGAATTAGATCATTTCTAAACCTTAACATTATTTTTGTGGCGGGTGAACTTTAAGACGAGAGGTAAGAACTTGCGTGATGCGGATTTATGCAGGAACACAATAAAATACAGAAATACACATAAACTCATAGATGCAGCGGAAGTAAAACTTCAGTTCATTAACAACAAATGACTGAAATATGCTTACAGACAGAATGGAAATAAAATAGCTTGGGCACTGGTAGCTTATCTCTGAGAAGAGATGTGGCGGCTACTGGCCTATGAACTATGTGTTACAATGAGGCTCGAAGGCCTATGTATTATTGAGAAACAATGGAAAACCCTAAACATCCAAAAACCTAACCCTAGGAGATGAAATGCCAGAATCTGGGCCCCGTTGGGGTAAATTGGTACATCAATTTCCCAGGGTCGTAAATTTGGCATACTATCTCTTTTTGATGCACATGATACATCATTAGAAAGATCTACCCGAGGACTATACTTTTGACTGTGAATATCAAGTTCGGAACAGACTCATATTCTCCATATCATTCATGCCCAAAAAACATCATTTAGGGCCTCAAAACGGCTCCGGAAGTTCAGGACCCGAAAAACTGCTAAAAATAGTAAATTGTGCTACAATTAAGGAAACTGAAGAACTGAAAGAAACAATGGTGTGGGTCCAAGTGGAATAGGCGGGTGGCCACCAATATCCACCTGGATCATTCCTCCCCCCTTAGGAAGCAATGGTCCCCATTGCGTTGAGTTCCTCCATGAGATGAGGAAACTTCTGTTGAACTTGGTCCCTGGTGAGACACTTGCCCTAGTGAAGGAGTTGGTCTGCTTTGACAACTCGATATAGCTGGATCCTTTGCTGGCGCGTGTTCTTGATCTATGTGTCCATAATCCGATCATTTGTGGCTTGTTCCATGCAATCTAGGTTTAACTCTGTTGGTGTGAGTTGTTCTGCCATGTTGGACATGTCCAGTAGAGGTGAAAAGTAGGGTCAAAGGAGGTCCACATTGAACACTGGGTGAAGACCAAGGAATGGTGGAATATTGAGCCCAAAGGCATTGTCCCCTACAGCCTTGGTGATGGTGTATGGCCCATATCAGAGTGGGAAAATCTTGTGGTAGGGTCCAGCGAGGCGCTCCTTTTGCAAATGTAGCCACACTTTGTCGCCCACCTGGAAGTTGTGTGGCACTCAATGTTGATCATGTCATTGCTTGTACTTAGCATTGGCTCTGTCCAAGATGTCATGAACCTGTTGGCAAATGTGTTGAATGCTCTCAATGAATTTGTTTGCCTTGTCAGCCTCAGACTGGACATGGGCTGAATCTGCCTGTGTAGCCACAAATGGCATGGCTACATCAATGGGACATAGTGGTTGGAATTCGAAGCCCACTTGAAAGGGGTTGTGGTTGGTTGAGATATGGAGAGACCGGTTGTAGTTGTGTTGTACATAGGGGAGGCTCCCATCCCATGTGTGTGGATTCTTTGAGTTGTACATATGTAGAATGTGTACAATCATCCGGTTGACGACCTCTATCTGGATATCAATTTGCAGATGGAAAGCTGTGGACTTGGTGAGCTTGGTGTCCAGCATCAACCAGAGGCTGGACCAAATTGTACTGAGGAACTTGTTGTCCCGATCTGAGATGATAGACTGTGGGATCCCAAAGTGTACCCACACTCATTCAAAGAAGAGTTTAGCAATGGCTTCTGCTATGATATTCTTCTTGCAGGCCATCATAATGGACATCTTCGAGAATTTGTTGACGACCACAATAACACAGTCATTGCCATGCTTAGTAGAAGGAAGGCCTAACATGTAATCCATGGAGATGGATTCCCAAGGTCTACTAGGGGTAGGTAGTAGAGTATAGAGGCCTTGATTCTTGATGGTCGGTTTGGCAATGGCGCAAACAGTGCAGGACTTGATGTACTTCCCGACATCTTGTCAAAGGTTCGTCCAATAGAAATACTTTTGCAGTACTGCCACGGTTTTCTCGACCCCAAAATTCCCAACGACCCGACTATAGTGCGCCTCCCAAATCATATTGGCACACTCTCTTGAAGGAACACAAAGATGTCCTAGGTGACATAGCAGGGCATTCTGGAGGTGAAAATTAGGAACTTTCTTACCCTCCAAGAGAGTATTGTATGTGTGGCCGAATTCTGGATCACTTTTGTAGAGAAGCGGCCAATCAAAAGTCTTGTGCCCACAAGAGTTGAGCATGATGGTTAGTGCCATGATAAGGGGTCAGTTGAGGCATTCTACAACATTATTGGTGCTTCCTTTCTTGTACTTAATGTTCAAATGAAACTATTGCAGGTATGTGGACCACTTCTGATGGAAATCATTCTGCAATTTCTCTTATGTCTGTATGAACTGCAAGGGTCAGTGGTCTATGTGGATGATCGTTTCCTTTCCCAAAATGTAATGCTTCCATTATCGACAAGCATGCACAATGGAACACATCTCTTTGTCATAAGTGGGATACTTTCGAACTGTGTCGGAAAGTGTCTCACTGTGATATGCCACTGGATGCCCCTGTTGAGTAAGGACTACCCCAATAGCATAGTCGGAGGCATCTGTCTCGATCTCAAATGATTGTTGCAAGTCTGGTAATGTGAGCACTGGTGCAGAGCAAAGGTGATGCTTCAAATCGTCTAATGCCTTCTGTTGAGATTCAGACCAAAAGAATTTTTCTTTCTCTCCTCCCTTGGTGACTTGACTCAAGGGCCAAGTGATATAAGAGAATCCCAACACAAACCTGTGGTAGAAATTGGCAAGACACAAAAAAATGTGGAGCTCTGTTAGGGTGGTTGGGGCTAGCCAATACTGAATGACTTGGATATTGGTTGGATCCACATGCACCCCCCGCTCATCAATGATGTATCCTAGATACTGAACCTGGGTCATGCCAAAAGTGCACTTCTCCAAATTGGCACACAACTTGTGTTGCCACAGTGTTTGGAGGACCTATCGGATGTGGTGGAGGTGCTCTTCCCAAGTCTGGTTAAAGATCAGAATATCATCCAAGTACACCACTACAAATGAGTTGGTGAATGGTCGCAAGATGTCATCCATTAGTCTAATGAAGGTTGCAGGGGCATTCGTCAACCCGAAAGGCATGACCAACCATTCAAAAAGGCCCTCCTTGGATTTGAAGGCAGTCTTCCACACATGAGAGGGTTCGATTGGTACCTGGTGATACCCAGACTTCAAGTCGATCTTGCTGAAATATTTCACCCCCTTGAGTTGGTCCATAAGGTCATCAATCTGTGGGATCGAGTACCTATTTCAAACAGTGATCTTGTTCACTGCTCAATAGTCAATGCAGAGTCTCCAAGTCCCATCCTTCTTCTGCACCAACACAATCGGGCTCCCACAGGGCGATGAACTCAGCTAGATGTGACCTTTTTGAAACAACTCATGAATCTGCCTCTTGATTTCGTCATTCTCTGGAACAGAGTGCCGATAGATTGGTCCATTGGGTAGCGGCGCACCTGGGGTCAGATCGATGGGGTGCTTGACCTGACATTGTAGAGGCACCCCTACGGGGGAGGTGAATATGTCCCTGTACTCCTCCACGATCTTATCCATCTGTTGTTGTCTTGCAAAGGGGCCCTGTCTAGAGGTCATGGCCACAGTCTTCTTCTTTCCCTGAGGGCGGATCATCAAGAAAACAAATTTCTTGGTTTTGGCAATGCGCTTACTGCATTATTTTGCAGTAACCAAAGAGATTGTTGTAGGCTGTGCTATTTCCGGTATCCTATACATCTTATTGCCCAAAGTAATAATAACAGCACGAGGCCTAGAATCATACATAGCATGTCGCTTCCACAAGTATGGTTGGCCTAATAATACATCAAAAACATAAAGAGGAGCAATGTCACATAATACCTCATCCGTCAAGGGCTTGATGTTGTAGGGAAGGCGGCATTGCTAGCTTACGTGGAGGTCCCATCCTTGGTGTAGCCACCTGATGGTGTATGGTTGTGGGTGTGTTTTGGTCGACAAGCCCAGCCGTTTCATGACCTCTACTGAGATGAGGTTCTTCTGGCTCCCGCTGTCAACAATGAACTGCAACAGGGAACCCTTTACCCACATCTGGGAATGGAATATGCACTCCGCATCCTCTGGATCTTCTGGTTCCTTCTTCTGGATATTCGTGGTGGAAACGATGGAGTTGGGCTCCGCATCGATAATCTTCTTCCCCCTATCATTCCCCTTGTCAGGTTCTAATTCAGAGTCATATCCTGCATCCGATTCAGAAGCCTTCAACTCGGCTACCAATGACTGCTTGGCCCGACACTCACTTGTGTTGTGAGTGGAGCTCTTTTGGAACTCACACCACTTCCCCGTGTCCTTTTTTGGCTTCATGATGTTGCTCTTTGCTTGCGGCTTTGGTGGGTTGTCCTGGGCCACCCCACCTTGGCTTGATCCTTTGTTCTACGGTTTGGGGGTACCTTTCCCTTGCTTTTGATTCACAGACCCAAAGTCTCGCTTCTTATGTTTGAACTTTTGCTCAATCTTGGCAGCATACTGGTATGCCGCACCAAGCGAGGAGATGTTGAGGAACTCCATTTCCTCCTGAATATATCTATGAAGACAACTACGGTACTTTAACACCAAATGTTTCTCTGAATCTTTGATACCCAACTTTGTGCGTAGGGTATGGAACAAATTCGTCAGCTCATGCACATCTTGGTCCCTTTGTTGTCGCATCATAGTCCATTGTATGTATTTGTCCTCATAGCTCCCCATGGGATAATATTGTTCCTTTATGGCATCTCGGAAATAATTCCAAGTGGGTGCGACCGAGAACAGAGAGGGTTCCCCCTCGCTCTGTTGCTCCCAGTAGGTTTCCCACCAATCCTTGACATGGGGGGCGGCTTTAAGGAGTGCAAAAATAATCCTTTCTTGGTCGGAAAAGTCATGAACCGAGAAATACCCTTCTAACAGATTCAACCATCTATCAACAACATTTGCATATATTTAACCCTCAAATATGGGAATGTCAAAATTTACTTGTACCTTAAAAGGAGTGGTGCATCCAAAGTGGTTGTTGGATGGAGATGCGTTGCCAGTGGGCATTCTTTGAAGGATCTGGGCAAAGTTGTCCATCATCTCATTCCTTTGTTTCTCGAGGGCCTCCTCGAGAAATAACTTGATAGGATCTCCTTCTCCCTCATATTTCTTTTCTTCCCACATGGGCGGTCGTCAGGATTTGTGAGGTTGATCTTGCAACGGTTCGACCAAATCGAGTCGTAACTCCTTATACCCCGGCCTCATTGGGGACATGCAAAGAAGGATCAAGAAAGAGTAGACTTCTCTGATACCACTGATCCAGATTTATGCAAGAGCACAATGAAATACAAAAATACACATAAACGCAGAGATGCAGCGGAAGTAAAACTTCATTTCATTAACAACAAATGACTAAAATATGCTTACAGACAGAATGGAAATAAAATAGCTCGGGTGTTGGTAGCTTATCTCTGAGAAGAGATGTGGTGGCTACTGGCCTCTGAACTCTATGTTACAATGAGTCTCGAAGGCCTATATATTATTGAGAAACAATGGAAAACCCTAAACATCCAAAAACCTAACCCTAGGAGATGAAACGCCAAAATATGGGCCCCATTCGGGTAAATTGGTACATCAATTTCCTGGGGTCATAACTTTGCCATACGATCTTCGTTTGACACACATGATACATCATTATAAATATCTATCTGAGGAATATACTGGTAACATAAAATATTGAGTCCGAAACAAACTCGAATTCATTGGAGCATTCATGCCCCAAAAACGTCGTTTAGGGCCTCAAAACGACTCTGGAAGTTTAGGACCCAAAAAACTGCTAAAAATAGTAAATTGTGCTACAATTAAGGAAACTGAAAAACTGAAAGAAACAATGGTGTGGATCCAAGTGGAATAGGCGGGTGGCCACCAATATCCACCTGGATCACTGTGCATCTCCTATAGCAGGTTCCCCCAAACCCAATGGTAGTTTTTCCTTTTGTTTTTGTTTACTTTCATGAATAGACCTAGAGACCCAAAAGGTAGATACGTTAAATCTAAATCAGACCTTTCAACCAAGATTCCTTCCAACCTTTTTGGGGGAAGGATCATTCCACTCATAAGCTCCATAGACCAATACCAAAAAACAGGAGCTAGCTCAACCCAAAGAGCTAAAGCAGTCTCTAAAAGAGACTAAAACATGGAGCACTATAGAACAAGAAATTGAAGCATTAATAATAGTGGGACAGGAGGCAAGACCACTCAAGCCTTCCGTAGAACCAAACAATACAACCTTTGTTTTCTTACCACCAACAGGAGATCCTAGCTTTGTGGACATCATCTTTGTGTGAACCAAGTTTTATCAAATGACAAGATGAATTCAAAGGTGACCATTAGTTTGGAAGAAATTTACCAAGTCCTAGCAACAGCTGGGATCTCTTCTTTTCAGAAAGAACACATCTTGACAATAGTCAAGAACTTATCTACCTCTTTGGAAATATTAGAAGAATCAACATCCTATGAGCTACAAAATGATTTTCCTTGCCAAAATGCGAAGGAATCTGAAAAATTATGGACTACATCCAGTGGAGAGAAATCATTAAGACCTAAGATTGAGGAGTTCTCAACATCCATATCAGCAGATCCTTTATGTACTTCATAAATTAATCATCCAAAAGAAGAGGATATGCATATCATGATGAAGGAGATCATATAAATTATTGTTGATGAACATCAAGATTACATTGAAATTTGGTTTCAAGAGGTCATCAGACCACAATACTATTCTATTCTTCAACACCTTCTAATGCCCAAACAAGTAGGTTGGTTGGTTCTTCATATCTAGGTAATCATTGTGATAAATTTTTCATATATGGATATGAGTATGTTTCTTATCTTGCTCTGCACATGGTTACATTGGAAGAGTTCTTACACTTGAATAAAGATTTTCCCTTTCTTTTTAGGTAGGGTAGGATAGTAAATAAAAGTTGCATGTTGTTATTTTAGCTTGGATTCTAATGTAGCCTCATTTTACATTTTCTTTTAATAAAATAACTATGAGATACATGTTCCTATGACTTGATCTCATTGATCTCCTTAGTTTATTATATTTTAGAGTGTGGTTTTTCCAAACAGTTTTAGAGATCTATGTAGGTCTTTATATCACCAAGGGTAGACAATTCCAAGGAAATATAAAAGAAGGATTTTCTTCAAAAACATTGTTACACTTGAACCTTGTTGTATGTTAAGCATCAAATGAATAATGACTTGTTGTAGTTAGCCATGTTTTTGCAAATATTTTCATATTCTTGTTCTTAAGGCATTTTAAAAAGAAATTGCTCTTGAAAATCTTCACCACTATATAAGGAAGTGATACTGTAACCATCAAGCTTATAGGTCTCTCGTACAGTTTTCCCAAGAAAATTGAATAAGTAATTAAAGTATCTTTATTAAAGAGTAATAAGAAGGTTTGATTAGTGGTTAGTCATGGAAACATCACAATAACTAAAAAATAAGAAAGTGAGTTGAGCCTAGAGATACCTTTTTGTTCTTTCTCAATGGTACCATCCACTACACACTATATAGATTGATTATATCATATCTTTAGATAGGCCATGTCCACTTAAGTACCCCCTTACATTGGGACAATCACTAAGTAATATAATGGAAATCCATCCTCTAACATAAATACCACCCCAATTGAGAAAAAAAGAAAGAAAAATGTGTTTTCAGAGTTGTCCCCCCATCTTCTTTCATAAAGCAATCTTATATTAAAATCTTAAAAGATGGAGGGCCAGTCTCTAAGGGTGTAAGAGGCTAACCCATCAGTATATTGTTAGCGTTAGAAGTCACTCCTGGATTGCTTGCAGGAGCAGAGCCTGACACCCATCAGTTTAATGTCATGATTTGTTTATAAGGGGTGATCAAATGGAAGCGAACTCGGAACAATATTGTCTCAACTTAGAAACTAGGCCAGGCATGCATGGGCGAGTGAGGTCTTAGATAAACTTCAAACAGTGAGTTGTAGTAAGGGTGAGTAGGGGGAAGACTTGCATGAGAAAAGTGAGAAGGTCTATCATAAATATCAGGTTTGTAACAGACTAGAGAAGAAAGCATTTGAACGCAAGATCCTCTTACATTCAAACACAGAAGACCAAAGAATACAATAATGTCACAACAAATACTTTATCATAACATAACTGCAACAATCCATGCGAATCATTCGATCATGAACTCTCTGATATGAGATGAAAACATAGATGGAAAAAGGAGAACTGTTTGTCATAAAACAAGAAATCTCAAACACAGATACACAACCCAAAGAACTAGAATGTTTGCTGAAACGTTACAGTCGGGAGCTTAGCTCTACCATCGATAGATACAAAAATGACGAAAACGCCTTCATATACTCAGAACAACAACAGCAGCGGAATCAAGACACTACATTGAAAGCTTTGCGTCTGCATGGCTTCTGACAGTCAACGTCTGAAAGATCGTGCAACTTATGTCAGACACAATCTAACTTTTGACAGTTCCAACGACGAATCGACGTGTCTTTAATTCATTTCCATGCTTTCCCATTATGGCGGAGGCAATGTCTAACCACCACCAACCGCTTCAATAACTGCTTCATCGAGGTTGAGGATGGCCCGTCCAACTCGGCACCTTCGGGACGTGGAGCGCCTCTCGCGCTGCCACCTGGAATAACTGACTGGCTTAAAGAATAGGTGTGGAGGCCAGCGCGGAAGATGGGGCACGGGAACGGAGTGATGGGGCCAAAACAGCGGGGATTGGAGTAAGAAGCGACGAGGGAGCGAGAGAGGTTACAGGGGAGACACATGGCAAAAGGCGATAAGCGGAGGAGGCAGGAGAGTAGATGTGATGGACACATTTTAGTGGGAGGATGACATGGAGGGAAAGAGACACGTGGCAGGTGGTGAGTGGACGATGAGATGGGGAAAGGACCACCTGGACTAAAGAGTGGAGAAGGACAGATGACACACGGTCGCGGGGGGAAAGTTGGTTCTGGAAGATGACATGATGGGAGAAGGGCCCACGCTGGCTAAACACAGAGCAGCTGAGAAGGACGGGATTGTCCAAGCGTCGTTGATCCGGGCGCGCTGATCTTGGCCATCGGAAAGTTGCGCGCCCAATTTCGGACCCCCCCCCCCTCCGCTTAAAGGTAGAAAGGTAGAGGGGGTCCAGAATTGCCTTTATCGTCGTTGATCCGGGTGCACGAATCAGGACCGTTGAAGAAATGTGCCCCCGATTCCGGACCCCCCCCCCTCCACTTAAAAGTATAAAGGCGGGGAGGGTTCGGAATCCCGTATGCACCATTGATCTGAGTGCGTGAATCGTTGTCGCTCGAACTTTCTTGTCACTTACCCCGGGTGCATAAGCATTCCAAACTTAGGACAAGTGGGTTTTTAATCCATACTTTCGCATTCTAACCCCCTTTACAAGAAATATCGTTAACATTTGGCTCCATGGGGGATAGAGTCATCCCTGTGATGCTCTAAGAACATTTTTGCAGATTCAGTGCCTTGTTGTTGGGCTATGGAGTCATTTATTAAACTGAAACAAAAACAAAAAACAATATTTACAATATAAAAGAGCCGACTTCAGCTCACAAAAATCATTTTTTCAAGAAATTCCCATTTAATGGGCCACTAAAAACTTCTTTGCCTTCCAGATCCTGCAACCTGTAAGTGTTGTTTGGAAATACTTCAAGGATCCTGAAAGGTCCCAACCAGAGGGCATCAAATTTACTGTGCTTGCCCCTGTCCTGCCTGGGTGCGTCCCATTTGAGTACTAGGTCACCCTTGTCCAAGACCTGTTCTCTGATCTGCTGCACTTCCACCATCTGATGAATCCTTCTGACCACATGGTTAGGTTCTCCTTCAAAATATTGAAGGAAATTCGCCACAGGTAAGGCGAGTTGAGTGGGGAAAATGGCCTCTATTTCGTAAACTAGTTGGAAAGGTGAGATACCCATGGATTTCTTTGTTGTCACCCGATCAGCCCAAAGAGCGAATTTGAGCTTTGAGTCCCAGGCCCTCTTATTGTCCTCAAGTAGCTTTTTGATAAGATTGATTAGGATTTTATTGGAGGAATCTGCCATTCTGTTTCCTTGAGGATAGTATGGAGTAGAGTGAACCAATGAAATCCCAAATTGTTCACAAAACTTGACCAGAGGCTCGGACCTGAAGGGGGAGGCATTGTCAGTGACAATCCTGCTTGGGCAGCCAAATCTGGCTATGATGTCTTCCAAGAGGCTGATGATTACTTTGTGAGAAGTACTCCTAGTGGGGACAGCCTCTATCCACTTGGTGAAATAATCGGTTGTAGTGAGGATCCATCTGTGCTGGCCACTTGAGGGAGGATGAATCTCTCCAATGAAATCCAATCCCCACTGTTGAAAGGGTGCTGAAACTACTACAGGCTTTAATGGCAGAGATTTGAGTTGCTGCTAACCTGAGAACTTCTGGCATTTGATGCAAGCCCTAACTTCCCTCCAAACATTAGTAAAAAAAGTAGGCCAGTAATACCCATCCCGAAGGATTTTGTGGGCTGTGGTCTTCCAAAAATTATGACCTCCGCAGAGACTGCTATGGAAATCGAACATCACCTTCTGGGCTTGCGGCGGGTCCAGAAATCTTAATAGTATCCCCAGAGGGTCTCTCCAATACAAGGCTTGGTCAATGAGACAATATCTGACCGCTTTGAGCTTCAAAGATCTGGCCCTACTCTTTCCTAATCCGTCAGGGGGCTTAAATTCTTGCAGAAAATACAAGATATCCTTGTACCAGGGACATGTTGTTAGTGGTATGATGGTCTGAGGATTCATGCCGGATGACTCAGCTTGCTCATTGATGAATTTAATCCCCAAATCCCTGCAATTGGATCAGCCAGCAGCTTGGCCAAACCTTGCCCCTTTATCAGCTTGGTGGGCTTAATCTCCAGGTCAAATTCCAGGATCTTGGCAATCCATTTACCCCTTCTCCCGTCTATGTCAGGCTGTATAAGAATGTCCTTCACAGAGGTGGAAGGGACATATGAAGTGATCTTTGAATGCAAGACATAGATCCTGAAAGCCTTGAGAGATTTCACTAAGGCAAAAGCTTGTTTCTCCATGATCTCATACCTGAGTTCAGCATCTCTCAATGCCTTGTTGTAGAAAGAAATAGGTTTCTCTCGCCCTTGATCATTTTTCTGCAACAAGACTGTTGCTACCGAGTCATCAGAAGAAAATGAGAAAATCAGGAAATCTTTAGAATAATTGGGACTGATTAGCACAGGTGCCTCAGTCAATGCTTTCTTTATTTGGGCAAAAGATTCCCTGGGTTCAGCAGTCCATTTCACTTCATGGCCCTTCCTGAGCATGGCTGTGATGTGTTTCACTAGCTCGGCAAAGTTCGAGACGAATCTCCTCAGAAAGTTAACCTTCCCCAAAAATGCATGAACCTCCTTCTTAGACCTGGGAAGTGACAGGGTTCGAATTGCTTCTACCCTGCTTGGGTCAATCCTTACTCCCTCTGCTAACACTATGTGACCTAACAGCTTTCCCTCCTGCATAGAAAATAGTGATTTCTTAGGGTTTAAAGATAGGCCATACCTCCGACACTTCAGGAAAACTCTTTTTAAGTGGCAGCAGTGCTCTTTATCAGTCTTGGAGAATACTGTGATGTCATCCAGATATATCACCACAAACTGGTCCTTCTCCCCGATGAAGGCTATGTCCATGGCCCGCTGAAATGTTGCTCCTGCATTCATCAGTCCGAAAGGCATTTTGGCATACATGAATGTGCCCCACGGAGTGGTGAAGGCTGTTTTTTCTCTGTCCTCAGGCATGGCTGATATCTGATTGTATCCAGAGAAACCATCAATCATGGATATCCTGGATGCGCCAGTGACCCTCTGTAATATGTGTTCCATGTTGGGAAAGGGATAATTGTCCTTTCTGGAACTTCTATTCAGGTTTCTGAAATCAACGCAGAGTCTGATTTCCCCACTTTTCTTTTTCACCGGGACCAAATTGGCTACCCACTCAGAATATCTCAAGGGGACAATGATCTGGGCATCCAACAGCTTCTTTACCTCTTTCTCCATGACAGGTAGCAACATGGGATTTATCTGTCTCAGCTTTTGCTTGAATGGCTTAGCCTTTTCTTTCAGTGGGATCTTGTGCTCAATGATTGATGTGTCATACGTCTTGAGGTCTTCGTAGGTCCATGCAAACACATCAGAAAACTCCTTCAGCAACTTAGTATATCCGGCTCTCTGCTCCTTAGTCAAACTCCTTGACAGCTTGACAAATTTAGGCTCCTTAGGTGTGCCTATGTTGCACTCAGTTGTGTCATCATCATCACTTGAAACTTTACCCTTCACTGCCACATCATTTCCAATGAACAATCTTTCTAATGGGATTAGTCCTTTCGGAATGTAATTGCTCGGTAGCTGAATGATCTGGTGATCAGCAATTTTATTCACAAGCTCCCCAGGGTGATGGTCACCTTCCACGTCAGGATTCTCATCTATGTGCATTGTGGAAAAGTCATCAATGGACTGGAGAAATTTCTCAATTTCCTGATCATCTTCAAACACCTTCCAGTGTTTGACGTTGTCTGGTACAGAAGGTCTATATTTTATTTCAACATCGAATCTGACCACAGGCGGTGAAGGAACTTCGAGCAAGCTAGCTGTGACAGCTAAAAAGTCGGTTGAAGCATTTTCCTCCCTCAGAATGTAAGAAATATTAAAAGCCAGGAAGAAATTATCAACTAGGTCCCATACCTCATTTCTGTAATTCCTAAGCCAAGGATTCTTATCCTGATAAGCGTTTTTGACCTACTGGATGATCAACTTTGCATCTCCAAACACAGTCATCTCCTTAATTCCCATTTCCTTGGAAGCTCTTAATCCCAGAACCAGAGCTTCATACTCCGCCACGTTATTGGTGATTTCAAATTCCAGCTTGTATGACAAAGATATGGTCTCTCGACAGGGTGATATGAATACCACTCCGGCACCTGCACCTAAACTAGAGGAAGCTCCATCAAAGAACATCTTCCAAATAGAGGTGGTTGGAGGGGGGGTCCCCTGATTAAGACTGGGCTGCTTTCTGATATGAAAAGGAGCCTCAGGGGTCTGGGTGAGCTGCAGTAAACTGGAGCCTAAATCAGTGTCCAAGGCATAGATGGGATGATTGGTAGGGTTGGCTTCATCACTGATTATGTAGGCTAGCTGGGCTTCTCTGTACAGTCTCCTATGCTCCCCTCTAAACACTGGAATGGTGGAATATGTGAGGTCCATCTCCAAGGTTCCCCCCAATCTCTTTATCCAAGATCTTGACAACAGCATGCCAAACTTAGGGGGGACATCAGCTACCACAATATCCATGACCATACTCTTCATGGGCAGCTGAAACAGGGAAACTACCAGGTCCTTGATGACTCCCAAACACTGAACCCTCCTGGAGTCAAAAGA
>ML782756.1:443793-465974 GCA_009831015.1 Picea engelmannii | reverse complement strand
GGCCTTTCATCTTGGAGGTTTATGGAGTCTGTGAGAGGGTATGAGGCTTCAGACTTCAACAGCTCAGAGAAGCATTTTTTGAATTCCCCATGTTTAATTAACTCAGTGAGTGGCACAGGAATTCTGATCTTTTGAATCTCATGTTCGAAATTGAAAGAAGATATAGGCTTTGGGATTTCTCTAACTTCGGGAACATGATTATGGACAATGGGAGAGAGGGGTTGAGCCTTCTTACCTCTGTGAACGTCTGCTACTTCATTAGCAGGTCTCTCTGTTCTAGTGGATTGCTCAGGAACATCAGGTGTTGTTGCCCTTTTGTCGGACCTCAGGTTGTACCTGCCTCGACCGCCACTAGCTTTGTCTCCCTTGCTCAATTCATTTAGCTGACTATCCATGAGAGACTCCTCATAAGCAGTCCGAGTGAGATGAGGAAAAGGCGGAGTGTCTTCTAGGCAGTGGATTTCAGTATCCAGCTCATCTGCTTCTCTTTCCTCCTCATGGGCAACCAAATGGTTCTGAAAAGGGGCCTGAATTATCTGGTCTTCTCTGTCTCTTCCCCTTTCTCTGTGCATAGTTGGAGGAGAAATGTTATTTGGCCTCCTGAAACCTCCTTTTTTTTCAGAATTCTGAGGGCCCTTATACGTTTGATTCCTTTCCACCTTCAATCTCTCCACCTCTTCGGTCAGAAACTTCATTATCTCGGTCAGTTCATTCACTTGAGGGTGGGGCAATGATGGGATAGAGGTTGAGGCTTCGGACCTTCCCTTCCTTCTGTCTGTGGCAGCTTTGTTCCTCAGTCTGTCAGCTGCCAATATGTTGGATTCCACTTATACAGCAGCGTCTTGCATTTGAGCTAAGGAGGTAGCTCTTCTTTCTCTTAATAGCAGGAATAAGTCAGGATCAAATGCACCAGCATATGAAATTTGGGCAGAGGATTCTGAGGGATTTATCTCTGCAGGGATCTTATTGTACATCTTATTAAATCTTTTGGAGAAGTCAGAGACAGACTCTCCTTCCATTTTCCTCAGAGACCCAAACTCTGTCATGTAATACATGAAATCTTTTCTGTCTCCCCACTGCCTCAGGAAAATGTTATCCAAGGCTTCAATGCCAGCAATAGATCCAGGGGCCAATCCTCTGAACCATTTCCTTACCTCTCCATCTAGGCTCTGGACAAAGAGTCTCATCCAGACATCTTCATTCTCAATATTCAAGTTGTCTGCATAACTGTAAAAAGCAGCTAGGTGCTCTTCAGCAGTTATGTCTCCTTCCCCAGTGAACTTGGGCATGTATTTCAAGTAGTCTCCAGCAGGGAGGGGATTCATAGGATGGGGTAGGATTAAAGGAGCATATCTAGCAGCAACTATGGCATCCATTCTGTTCAGAGGGGGATTAGCACCAGCCATGGGAACAACAGGTGTGGGAGAACTCGAAGGAGAAGGAGTGTGGACGGGAGATGTGGGAAAAGAGGTTCTTGGAGGAGACAACGGAGAAAACAGAGAGAAAGCCAAGGGACCTGAATGTGCAGATGCTTCTCTCTGCGCAGTAGTATTAATAAAAGGAGGGGTGGTGAAACCTTCAGAGGCCTGAGGTCTGTGTTGAGGCACAACTTCCAGGGAGGGGGGAGTGACAAGGATCTCTCTTTCTGATACCAGACCAGGAGGAGAAAACTCAACAGGAACACTCCCAAAATTCAGTAAACAGGAAACCTCAGAGGGAGGATGACTAGGAAGCTGAGAATAATAAAAAGGAGTTCTCACAGAAGGGGATGGCGTATTACCTGTTTCGACGATGGAAACTTCTTATGCATATCTCTTTCCCTTTCTGCGCACCGCTTCCGAGTCAGCTTCTGGTATAGCTAAAGGCAAGTGTGGATTAGACCTCGTGTGTCTACCTCTCGAAGCCACAATTGATAGAGCAGGTTCTCCTCAGTGGATTCGTCACAATGGAGTCGCCAGGTGCACAGTATCAATCTTCAAGTTCTTATATCTGATGCACCTTCAGAATCAATTGATCTTTGTTGTTCAAATCCGGGGAAAATATTCAACTTCATCCCCGGCAACGGCGCCAGAAATGTTAGCATCAGAAGTCACTCTTGGATTTCTTACAGGAGCAGAGCCTGACACCCATCAGTTTAATGTCACGATTTGTTTATAAGGGGTGATCAAATGGAAGCGAACTCGAAACAATATCGTCTCAACTCAGAAACTAGGCCAGGCATGCATGGGCGAGTGAGGTCTTAGATAAACTTCAAACAGTGAGTTGTGTTAAGGGTGAGTAGGGTGAAGACTTGCATGAGAAAAGTGTGAAGGTCTATCATAAACATCAGGTTTGTAACAGACTGGAGAAGAAATCATTCGAACGCAAGATCCTCATTCATTCAAACATAGAAGACCAGAGAATACAATAATGTCACAACAAATCCTTTATCATAACATAACTGCAACAATCCATGCGAATCATTCGATCATGAACTCTCTGATATGAGATGAAAACATAGATGGAAAAAGGAGAACTGTTTGTCATTAAACAAGAAATCTCAAACACAGATACACAACCCAGAGAACTAGAAAGTTTGTTGAAACTTTACAGTCGAGAGCTTAGCTCTACCATCGATAGATACAAAAATGGTGAAAATGCCTTCATATACTCAGAACAACAACAACAGCGGAATCAAGACACTACATTGAAAGCTTTGCGTCTGCATGGCTTCTGACAGTCAACATCTGAAAGATCGTGCAACTTATGTCAGATGCAATCTAACTTTTGATAGTTCCAACGGCAAATCGACGTGTCTTTAATTCATTGTCGTGCTTTCCCATTATGGCGGAGGTGATGTCTAACCACCACCAACCACTTCAATAACTGCTTCATCGGGGTTGAGGATGGCCCGGACAACTCGGCACCTTCGGGACGTGGAGGGCCTCCCGCGCTGCCACCTGGAATAACTGACTGGCTTAAAGAATAGATCTGGAGGCCAGCACGAAGGATGGGGCACGGGAACAGAGTGATGGGGCCAAAACAGCGGGGAGTGGAGTAAGAAGCGATGAGGGAGCGAGAGAGGTTACATGGGAGACACATGGCAAAAGGCAATAAGCGGAGGAGGCATGAGAGTAGATGTGATGGACACATTTTAGTGGGAGGCTGACGTGGAGGGAAAGAGACACGTGGCATGTGGTGAGTGGACGATGAGATGGGGAAAGGACCACCTGGACTAAAGAGTGGAGAAGGACAGATGACACACGGCCGCGGGGGGATAGGTGGTTCTGGAAGATGACATGATGGGAGAAGGGCCCACGCTGGCTAAACACAGAGCAGCTAAGAAGGACGGGATTGTCCAAGCATCGTTGATCCAGTCACGCTGATCTTGGCCGTCGGAAAGCTGTGCGCCCAATTCCGGACCCCCCCCTCCGCTTAAAGGTAGAAAGGCAGGGGGGGTCCGGAATTTCCTTTATCGTCGTTGATCTGGGCACGCGAATCAGGACCGTTGAAGAGATGTGCCCCCGATTTCGGACCCCCCCCCTCCGCTTAAAAGTAGAAAGGCGGGGGGGGGTCTGGAATCCCGTATGCACCGTCAATCCGGGTGCCGAATCGTTGTCGCTCGGACTTGCTTGTCACTTACCCTGGGCACATAAGCATTCCAAACTTAGGACAAGTGGGTTTTTAACCCATACTTTCGCATTCTAACCCCCTTTACAAGAAATATTGTTAACAGATACTGAACAGGTGTGCTGTAAACGGGTACCGGCCTATGATATGACTAGGTAAACCCGTCAGAGTACTGAACAGGCTTGCTGGCAATGGGGCATTCTACCTAGCGAGGATGGTAATCTAACAAATATAAATAATAAATTTAAACGTTTCTTGATGTATGACATTACTTGTAGACAAAGCTGACATGAAGTATGTATGGTTAAGATAAGGTTAATGAACTCCATAAACTTTCCATTGGGAACTAACTCTAATACTATCTTGAAACTCTCTTGCCTACCTCTTCTTATCTATATATAGGATCTCTTATCCTATAGATGGGGCCATCCTTTAACCGCCTCGTCAAACCAATCTATGAAATTTATCTCTACACTTAACAAGCTGTAAATCTTCAACTATTGGGAGAACTGACTGGTTTCCTATATTTTTTATTTTGAGGTGTCACAATACTTAGGTGTGGGGTAGGGGTTCATGAGTTGACAAATGATAACATTACCTAGAAGAAGTAAATCTTTGTAAAAGTTTATGTGTATTGTTTTCATGATATAGGCTATTACATCAGCAGTCATTTTATTTTCGAAATGATAATTCCATGTGTGTTATAAATTGTTGTGCATCTCCTTAACAGAACACTTAACTGGCTTATTTTCATTACAGACTATTCATTACAGAGTTATGATTACATGCCTTATAAAATGCAATATAGAGGAATGGATTGTGTGAGCGTGATGGAAAAACAAACAATAATGGAACACTCTTATCTTGCCTCTGCTCCTATTCACTGTATTCATGGTCTCTGTGAAATCAATTGCCTCAGCCACAAAGCTCCCAAGAGTTGGATACCATTGGTTTAAACACCACCAATTGCCAAGAGAAAGCTATAACATGGTTTTCAAAACTGAATTTCAGAACATCTCTGGAGCTAAGGGATACTCCAAAGAGTGGATAAAAGAGGAGCTAATCTAACCCCCTCTCAAAATAGAAAATACCTATTGCTAATTCATGGCACGAGGACGTGCCATATCTTCGGTATGGGGGGAGTTTCCTGAGCTAAAAAAAAAAAAAAAAACCTAAGTATTGCCCATTTGTATAACAAAACCCATGAGAAGAGTACGTAGGATTTCTGTCAAAATTATATCATACTGTCTTTTTACAATGTATTGGGATATTGTATCAGCAGTTGTTTGTATTGGTATGCTAAATTTTATATTTTTGACATCATTGTGTGTTATGAGCTTACTGTGCATTTTTATGTTTATGCTATAGAAGACTTTGTATCCTTAACTGGTTCTTTGTGACAATTATAGATCGATAACACATTGTTAAACTCACTATAGATCTATGTTACACACCTATGAACAGAGGAACAAGGTTAAGTGGCTTTGTATTAGGCTAGGTATTTAGCTCAGTATGGTTTTTATTTGGATTTTTCTAGATGAGAATATAGGTCTAGGGAGCTAGGCCAGGGTTTCCAAAAGATGAGTTGAAAAAATAGAATGGGGCAAGGTAGGTATACTTAGTAGCATTTAGGATTTGTCATTGCATATAGGGTAGATATGGCGAGTTCAACATGGGAATAATATCATGAATCCATTCATAAGAATAAGATGTAACATAACATGACAGTTTCATCCAAAACAGTGCAAATAACTTTGAAACAATCATAGGAAAGCATGGAGGTGGCAACAAATTGTAGTAGAAGAGAAACAAGTTTTGAAGGCCTTCCTCGATGAGTTATTTAATGAAAAAGTTATGAATAGAAATATGAATATGTCCTATACACTCTGGAGTCACTAATCCAAGCAAAAATATACATACAACCCCTTCACAATTGATTTGAAAACAAACTGTCCAAAAGCACAACAACTATGACAGAAGCGCAACAAAAACATAGGGGTCAAATATGGGGATATAACTTTTTAACCATAACCCATTTTACAAAAATATGAGAGGTTTTTTTAGATAAGTTTTTTATTAAGTTAAACCTCTCTCAGTTTTGTGAAATTAATTTTCATGTTCTTGGAATATGTGCCACAACATAATGACTAAAACAAGAAATTAAATTGGAGAATTTGATTTTCTGAGATGGGCCTCTAAGAAACTTGAATATCTCCAACTATATGCTACCTGTGTAAATACTGAAGGAGTTTATTATTATTTTGTATGTCCGTAGAAAAAACCTCCTTTGGTTTTCCAAAATTCATCTTTATTTGGCCAAAAACCTGTTTTGAAAATAATGGCTAAAACAGGAAATTAAATTGGAAAATTTTATTTTCTGAAATAGGTCTCCAAGGAAGTTGAATATATCCCAATATATGATACCTGTGTAAAAACTGAAAGAGGTTATTGTGACTTGGTATTTCATTAGAAATAACCTCCTTTTATTTTCAAAAATTCATCTTTATGTGGTCAAAAACATCTTTTTAAAATGATGACCAAAAACAGAGTCAAAAGCGCAACATGGTCTTGTAGAACACTTTTTGTGACTTTTCCTGATCCATTTTCTGATGTAGTAGTTCCTAGCCATGTGTCTCTAAAGCTTGATGTCCATGTTGGCCTTTTTCAAGAGCATCTCCAGGTGTTCATTGACTCTTCCAAGACAATACTCTCTGTCCTTTTCAAATCTTGCCACAATGGTGCCTTCAATGTCCTCTTGACATAGTGAAGGTAGATACTTTGTTTTTAAGCTTTCCATTTTCGATTGTTAGCCCACTTTCAATTCAATAAAAAATTCAATTTTCCCTTCTAATTTTTAAAGAGATTGGATAAGATGTCCTCTCAAGTGAGGAAGAATGTAACCAACCCCCACAACATCCTCTTTCACCATGGCCTTATCAAACTCCTTAGTTTATCCGAATTGAAAAAAGCAAGGGTAAACTTGGGATGCATTCATTTATCAATTTGTAAACCCTCACCTGACAATCAAGACTAGAAAAAAGACATTAGATCTAAGGACTATTTATCCATCCAAACCCCACTCTCCAAGGACTCCAAACCCTCCTACACAAGACATTTCTTTACCGGAACAAAAATCTAAGAAGCTTGTTGAAATCCAACCGCAGCCTCAGAGCACAACTGAAGCAACACAAGAGGCATAAGGAAAATTCTTCACAGTAAGAAGGAGAAGCTTCCAAAGTTGATCCTCCTCAAAAAGCTTATTCATGAGGAGTAATTTCATTTTGTTTGCAGTGGGACCTGCAAAATATTAAGTGTGGGGGTAATGCTGGGCCCGAGATATGATCACTTTTATGATGGTTATTACACACTTTTGTCGCATGTACATATGTGTTTTTCATATTTTGAAGAATTTTATGTTAAAACAGTATGATCTCCACCAGGTACATGTGATTCATGTTTAATGTCATTATTGGGTATAATTCATCACATTTTATGATTACCAAGAGCTAATTCACGTTTTTCTGGTGTTACAGGGAAAAAATGCACCACATTTCTACTTTTGGCACTCCTTCCAGCACCCGTTCCGGTACCCGATCCAGCACTCTATCCAGCACTATGTATTGCACAAAAAAGGAGGGCAACTTGGCGGTCATGGTATTGGTGGCCAGTGATGGGCGAATCGGGAACGTGGGATTTTTTTATGCTTGCCCCCTCCAGCTATTGAGCTCCCAACAACTCAATTTTGGTTGTTCAGCTGAGTGGTTATTGGCTCACTCTGTTTTATTAGTTAGCGCATCATTTAATGCAAATTGCCGAATTTAGAAGTGGTTCGACCCTCCTATGGTCGAGCACTTGGTCTGTAAACATTATAAATACCACCGAGGTGGTTAGATAGTTGTTAAGTAGTAGAAACATCAGTGTGATAGGTAGAAATATGTTTTTACTCTATTTTGTCATTTTACATTGCCAGATTATACAAGAACTGCATTTTTGAGTTTTTATGGTGAATTCATCTTGTTGAGAACGTGGTGTGCTTTTAGAAAGTGACCACGACTTGTTGGGGGGGGCACCAATAGTCTGGTAACTATCTTTCTATTTGTTTATGCATTTCATAGTTTAGTTGTTCTCTTTATTTTCCTGTACATGCATTTTTATTATGTTAATTAGTTTGTTGTTATAATTTAATTGCTTTCACTCTCTTTTGCATGTTAGTATGATGAATTGTGTTAGCATGCATTAATATTGTAGTTAGGAACAGATCTGCAGATCCCTAGACTAACCCCATGTGTAGTTAGATATTAGATTATGTCTTTATTTATGATTTTAGAATCAAGTTTAAAACAGAGTTTTAATTAGAATAGAACAAAGTTTTTATTTGAGCTTTCTTCGACAAGGATTTGATGGATGAATAGGATCAATTTTAGTTTTTAATCATAGCTTTCTTATTTCATTTTTATGTAGAATTGGCTTAGCTAGTTGTTGATTAATGTAGTTGTTAGTTTACTTTTTAAATGTCATATTTTAATTTATGTTCTTAAGCATTTTCTTATTGCAGTTTGAATTGTTAGAGTAGATATAGCATAGCTTTCAATTTATGTAATTTTCTTTCTAGAATTAAATTGCAATTATGTTTCTTAGTTAATGGTTGAATCTAGTTTTGCTTACGTAGTATAGAAGTACAATGACGATCTTGTTATATTGTTGATGGTTAATAAATGAATATGCAGGGTAATTGACAATTTCTTTTGTCATGGCTAAATTCTCATTGGATTGTTTAATCCATCCCTTCCACTTTGTTATTGAGATCAGTATTTAGCTTATACCGCTTGAATTGTCCTTTGTTGTCAAGTGTCATCGAGATATCATCCAACATCGAAGACATTCACACAACCACCAGCATTATATTTGAATTGTCATAGGTTAAAAGATAGTTTTCCTGTTTTCATAGGTTAAAGAATAGTTTTCTTGCTTTCATAGATTAAAAGAGATAGTTTTCCTTCTTTCATAGCTCAGAAGATATAGTTTCTTGCTTTCATAGCTTAGGAAATAGATTTATTTCTGATGTAGGATAGATAGTCTTTTGCTTTGATAGGTTAGAGAACAGTTTGCTTATCATAGATTAAAGGTTAGTTGCTAGTCTTTCTTGCTTTCAATTAAATAGATTTCCTTTCATGAATTAGAAAAAGTTTTGAATTAAGAATTTAGTCCACTTGCCTCTTAGGCTAGATAATTGTTCAATGAGAAGTTTTAATTTGATAGCTTGCAGTAGTTAGTTGTCTATTTGCTTTAGTAGGTTAGTTAGTTACTTGTCTATTTTCTTTAGTAGGTTAGTTAGGTGTCTTTGCTTGCTTGTTTATTTATATTCTTTCATAGAGTAGTTACTAATTGAATATAGGTTTGCAAGTTAAATAAGTTTGTTTTTGTCATTTGTTTATTATGCTTAAATAGTTGCTTTTGCTTATTGTTATGAACTAGTTTGATTCAAGTAAGGTTTTTACTTGTTTTCTTAGAACTATCCATCGATACTTGGCCCAAAAGTACTTAGGTTACCTAGTTTCAAGTTTCTTAGTAGGGTTTTCTCATTAGATATTTTTTCTTGAGTAGATTAGCCTTAAGTAGCTACCTTCATTAGTTAGACTATACTCCTACCAACCCTTCTACCTTTGGCATATATTTTTCTACAACACTAAGTTTACTTACCCCGGGTTGACAATTTAATTGAGGGTTTTTACTGTGTTTTTAGTGCATATATAACACCCATCAAACATCACATTGAAACATAACTCTTTAGGAATGTGGCATGGTGACATAACGCTTAATAAGTCTCACAGTGTAACATAACCATAGGAACAAAATAATTTGACATAGCACAATGAAGGTGAATGTCACAATTAGACATAATCATTGGGGAACATCACAATCCAACATAACCCCTTATGAATTCATAATGTGGCCTAACCCTTAATAGATGTCACATTTTGACACAACTATTGAGGAACATATAAATTCAACATAATTCAACCATGATGAACATCACAATGTTACAATACCATAGTAAACCATGGTTAAACATAATCAACATGGTCAACCATGGCTAACCATGTCAACCATGATGAACATCGCATGTGACATTACCATAGTATACCATGGTTAAACATAATCAACATGGTCAACCACAATAAACTATATATAACCATGTCTAGCCATGGTTAATCAAAGTGAATCATAGTCAACCACAGTCAAACGTGATCAACCATTGTAAATGAAATTCAACCATAACGAACCCATAATAAACCAAAGTCAAACAAGGTAAACCATAGTAAACCAAACATAAACCATAAGGTGACCATGATTTGACCATAGTAAACCAAATTCAATTGTAGTAAATCAAACATAAAACAAATTCAAACATATGTTGACCATAGTCATCCATAGTAAACCAATGTCAACAATGTTCAACCAAATTTAACCATGGTCAATTGTGGTCCACCATATTCAATTATAGACAACCATGGTTCACTAAAGAAATCCATAGTAAAACATGGTCAACCATTTCATCCATAGTCAACCATAGCCAACATAGTTATCCATATTCAACCATAGTCAACATGCTCACCCATGGTTGACTCAACCATAGTTAAAATTGGTCAACCAAATTCAACCATGGTCAATAATAGTTTAACATAGTCAACCATGGCTAACTAAATTCAATCATGGTCAACCATAGTCAACCATGGCTAACTAAATTCAATCATGGTCAACCATAGTCAAACATTGTCCACCAACTTCAACCATGTCCAATAATAGTTTAACATAGTTAACCATGGTCAACCAAATTTAACCATGGTCCACCATATTCAACCATAGAAAAGCATGGTCCACCATATTCAACCATAGAAAAGCATGGTCAACTAAAGACAACCATGGTCAACCAAAGATAACCATAGTAAAACATGGTCAACCATATCATCTATAGTCAACCACAATCAACATGGTTATCCACAGTCAACATGGTCAAGCATAGTCAAATGTGATCAACCAAATTCAACCATGGACAATAATGTGATCAACCAAATTTAACTATGGAAAAATTTTCAGAAAATTGTAAGGGTTTTGAAGGTCATAATCTTGAAGGGAATTTTTGAGGCCCTAAACAATGTTTTTAGGAGTTCAAATTTTTTAGATAGTAAGTGTCAAAGGCACCACATAGAGTATATAAAATTTAAATGAAATAGCTCAGTGAGAGTTTTCCAATGAGTTATCCCGAGAGCAAAACAGAACTTGTATGAGAAAGTTATAGTGGAAATAGTGAAAAGTAAAATTTTGGCACCAATTGACTTCCAAAGGGCGTAACTCCCTGCTCAAAAGTCAATTTGGGGCACATGAGTAGTCTATGGAAATATCATGAACTATAAAATACATCTTTGGAGCCAGATTGGTAATATGCGTACCTAAAAGTGTACAGGGTGAGAGAAGATTCCTATAACATTCAGTGTTAAAAGGGGGAAACATTCAAAAATTCAGTAGGTTGTAACTAGCATCTTGGAGCTCGAATGAAGGTGAAATTTGGACAAATTGATAAAATTGTGTGCATGAAGAAACCCGATTGGGCTTCTATCAAAATTCTAAAAGATTGGGTGTTTGGAATTAAGTACACCATATGCAAGGTGCACAAAAGAGAGAATTATCAATGCTTATATGACTATAACTTTCTACTCATAACTCAAAATGGAACAAAGAAATAGTCATTGGAAAGGTATTGGATAGAAGAATCTATATATGCACCCAAAAGTGTGAATTGAGTAGCTGAATTCATAGGAAATCAGAAAGAAGATGATTGTTGGATTTAAAGAGCAGAAAGCATGTTTAATATCGAGAATTGTAAAATTATTCCTAGCCAACGGAATTTGTTCTTGTACAATCACATAAGTATGGGTGAACATATAATAGAGAATATGTAATGGAATTATGTAGAGATAAATAATAAGGCAGGCACATTTCTTCAAAATGTGCAATGGTTACTTTATGAAATTGCAGGAATAAGACATTTGGGTTCAGTAAGCAGTTTGGAAGACTTCCAATGAAAATTTTGTTTGGAAAAAGAACTACATACGAAAAATTTGCATATCAAGTGGGGATGTTGAGTAAGAGGCATCCCATGTACACTTCTCAATAATGCATGTGTAGTGAGTACACATGGAGCTGCAAAATCATGAAATTTGGAAGGATGGTTTATATAGCAGGTGAAAGAATTTGGACTTAGTATTAAGGATGAGCATAGACACTCAAAGAAAGAGTGTTATGTCAAGGCTTCATCACAACAAAAGAAAAGGCTAGAAATGAAGAATGTTCATATACGATCCAAGTTTAACCAGGTAAATTGAGAATTTAGGAATCTAGTCCCGTGATAAATAGATACATAGTGTATACATGGAGATAAGGTGCATCATCCCCAGGTACCCATTATACAATTTGGAAGTACTACCTCCATTATTGTTATCAGAGTGGTGTATTGGAAGCATGGTACAAGTATCATAACTTTAAGAATGAAGTAATGAAGGTGCATGTATGCTAAGAAGTGCCAACATATGCATAATACAATGCATTATGTGCAGAGTTATTATAAAAGGATGTAATCAGAATTCAATGAGGGGTATTTTATAAATTGAAATAGATTATTTTTTTTTGTTTGTTAGTTTGTCTGTGACATGTGGGACTAACCTATGGCTAATAAATCATGACTCAGGGGCATCTAAGCCGTCAAAATCACCCAGGGATCACACCCGGCCTTAGCCACACCAACCCTTAACATGGCTGGATTTTTTGTCCCCATAGGTTTCGAACCGGTGACTTTAACATCACGGAGTGCCTTAACAGCACACTCCATCACCAACTATCCTACACCTTGGGGACTAAATTGAAATAGATTATGGGACTAATTAAAGTCCATAAATAGCTTTAGCTAGTTGGGGTATATGACAGCAGTCAAGAAATTATGGAAGTAATGAAAAGGGGATTGATGATGCATGAGGAGAATGTTGGGTGCATTCTAAAGGTGTTGAGTGAAATTACCAAAGTAGAATAGGATGAAAAGTCAAAAGGATTCAAACATAGAAGTGTTTTTCAGAAGGGAAATCATTAAGACTCACATGAGGAAGACAATACTCCTATGCTTGAATTTTTATGCAAAAGAGATGGCACCTGAAAATAACCCATCTCAAGTGGAAAGGAGCCATTGGCGATATTCTAAAAGGCTATAAGTACCAATGGAGTTTATGATGGCATGTAAAGGTAATTTTTATTACTTCAAGGTGGTCTCTATGAATCCAAAAAGAAAAGAAGACATTTGTGCATAATTATAGTAGGATGGAATCTTGACTAAGTCAAGTTTGAGGCTAATTGGATAAGGAAGGAGAAGATAATGGCATAGAAACCACAAGATTTGAAGTGTTCAGACAGGGAAAGATTAATTAGTTTGGTCCAAAAAAGTAACTGGATGTTGAAGATCAAAATTAAATAAGACAGCATGGTTGGAAATGTAAATTGGTCGTGTATGATTTGGCTAAAAAGTGCTCAGGGAAGAAAACAAGCATGCACAATTATTACAATGAGAGAATAAAAGGATACATGTGTAACACACCTAACCCCCTAACCCTCTCTTTAGCTGGTGGGGTATCAAATTTTCCTCTTCTTCAACTTATTTATTTTCCGCCAATGAATCCCATAGGTAGATTCTTCTCATCAAGAGCTTTCCAACGGCTATAACTATACTCAAAATTGAGCTCTTTATCAAAAGTTACAACCTCCCAAAGCTATAAGGTTTTCATTCAACAAACCCACCTCATTACCACGTGGCACCCTGTCACTTGTGCTATCCGACGTGGCTCTGACGTGGTTTTGATTTTATAAAGAGGATTCAACCCTTGGTATGCTCTGATACCATGTCGAGATTTCCCTTCAACCTATCACTAGGAAGTTAATTCCAAGCAACATATATTTATTGAATTAAAGCACTCCTAGGTTACTCAACAAAACATGCAGTAGAAGCATAAACAAGAAAACCAAATCAAGAACATAAGAACACAAAGATTAGGGTAAACCCCTAGAAAAACCCTAGAGGGAAAACCAGTCCAATGATGCTTTTATTAAGGTCAAATTAGTGCTCTTGTAACATGGATAATGGCCCACTAAGAGAATCATACACTGCAGACAAACCTGGAAACTCATATGCTTCTATATAGCCTTATACCATCATGTTTCCCAATGCATCCACAAATTTCCCTTCTTTGGCCTACATATGTTTGCGCCTTTCCCTTTTCTGACCCGCGGATATATGTGCCTATCTCCTCTAAGACACGCGGATGTGTACGGAAAGACTGTATGGCAAGCTCTGTAAGAATCTATTTTTCCCTCTGGTTTATGTCCTTTGAAACCCGCCTATGGCTACTTCTACTCTCTCTCTTCCTTGACCTATATGACCTCTATATGGAAGTTATTCTCCACCTATCCAAGATCTTGAATCACAATCCTTTGTGATCCAACTGTCTCATCAATACTTGGACGAACTCTCTTCACCCAACTAGTGAGATCTCCTCACTCTAGTGTCAGAAAAAGTCCTTCTTTGCTCCTACACTCCTTACTAGAAAAATTTCTTCTTTTCTATCCTCGACCTTGGTCTGTCACCAAGTCTCTCACAAGTGTATCTCACGCAAGTCCTAACTGTGTCAACTCCCTCAAAACAAGTCTCTGGCTTTGATCTCTCATCAAAAGTGACCTCTCTTATACCCCATCCTTTCTTTTATAATCATGAGTTACAATCTATTTCTAATCTTCAAAGTGATCTACAATTGAGGTTACTTCTCAAACCCACTTAAGATTTAGATTACATGTTGCATTCTAAGCATTTCCTTAAATAACTTAATTGACTAATAAATACAATTTTACTTTAATTAATTCCTTCTAACTAAAGTAAACTCAAGACTAGAATATTTTCAACTACTTCCACATGCAAAACGCATGCGTATGTGGAATTAACTATCTGATTCTACCAAAACATCAACACTCCTCTTAGCAAGGAAGGTACTTCTCCCACGTGGATTTTTTTCTATCTTCGCTACCAGATCTGCTACCATGCTTTCTCTCCAATACACCTGATTGGATTCTCCCTCTAACACAGAAGTTATCCCTTCCATGATGGTCTAACATATCTTCAAAGACTCACTGCCTTTGAACATACTTCTAGAAGTCTCCCGCTTCTTAGCATCCTGCATGGCCATCTCGTACCATGACTCCTTCATGGATGACTTAGAAGGTTTATCCTTCCCATCTAAACCTAGAAGTTGACTCCCTTTGAGTTGCTCAACCTTCATAGCTACCTGCTCCATGTTCTCTATCACCATCATGCTATAAATTTATCTCATATGTTGGCCCTTTTTATCCTATACAAGTTTCTCTCTCTAACCCCAAAGATAGTTGCTTTGTTTGAGATAGATCCTCTAGGAATAATGAGCACCTTTTCATCCTAGAACACTATGTCAAATCCCTTCTTATCAATCATTGAGACTGAGATCACACTCCTCTTGAGTTTTGGCACCCATAGTACATCTTGCACTCTCAATGTGCCTCCTAACTCCATCTGGAATGGTATTGTTCCATATCCCTTCATTGCATGTTTGGTCCCCATGCCATATTCCACATGCATCTCTGAATCAAAATATGTGAAGATCTCGAATACCTCTCGTGCTCCTGTCATATAACATGTAGCTCCACTATCTATCAACCATGCATCAGCTGATATGATGCCCATGGAAGTCTGAGAAACCAACAAGAACTCTATTTTTTCAAACTTCTTGCAAAACTCGTCCACTTGAGCCTTTACCAACACAACTATCTATGATTTCATTTTGTTTCCCCCCTTCTTCCTTTGCGTACATTTCCTTGCATAATTTCCAAACTTGTGACATGAAAAGAATTTGAATTTGCTCATGTCCTTCTTCTTCTTTCCATCTTGAGCAGTCAACTCTCCACTAGGAATCTTTTTTAACTTTCCCTTCCTTGCTTGAATTGCAAGAGAAAATTTCTCATTATGGCTCCTCTTCAAACCATCCCTGGACTCTAACCGAGTCTCTTCCTGAATACAATCAGTCCATAGTCTATTAAAACCTGACATTGTCTCGTGTGCAAATATCCCCTACACAAAAGGTTCCCAATACTTGGGAAGACCTCTCAACGCCACATTCACCAACTCAGCATCTTGTATTGTCTCACCAATCGTTGCAAGTTGATCTCAGATCTGTGTAATCTTCATAAGATAATTCACAACCATTTCCTCACTAGACATCCTAACAACTTGAAGATGGTGCTTCAAATGTAGCAACCTGCCTATATTCTTGTTTTGGTATAGACTCACGAAAGAATCATGCATTTCCTTGGAAGATTTCTTCTCAAAATGTGTGGAATCAAGTGATCCTTCACTGATTCTAGCAACACCTGCTTGTCCTTCACTTCCTTCTTCTTGTGAACTACCAATTCCCATGGATCCATAGGGTCTACAACCACAACCTCAACATACTCTTTGAGGAAATTCTCCTCTAAAAGAAGAAGAATCCTTTCCTTCCAAGCCTGGAAGTTTGTTGACCCTTCTAACTTGTCCTCAATCTTCAATGTGTTCACCATCTTCAAGATATGATCTGATAGCCCTCTATTGGAACTACCTTGTACCGTCATGTACGACCTATCCACGAATTGTCCTTATTTGACCCGCGGATATTCGTGACTTATCCTTATGTGACCCACGGATGTCCACGCATGTCTACAATGTGACTCGCGAATGCCTCTGCAAAAACACATGTTCTTCCCAGTACTCTTGTTTCCCTGAAAATATATCCATTGATTTTCTCTATTGGTTATCTACCTGATAAGATTTGTCCTCTTGGTTTCCTCCCTTTAGAGACTAGGCTCTGATACCATGTTGATTTTCTAAAGAGGATTCAACCCTTGGTATGCTCTGATACCATGTCGTTATTTCCCTTCAACTTAGCACCAGGCAGTTAATTCTAAGCAACATATATTTACTGAATCAAAACAAATCTAGGTTACTCAATGAAACGTGCAACGAAATCGTAAACAAGGAAACCAAATCAAGCACATAAGAACACCAATATTAGGGTAAACCCTTGGAAAAACCTAGGAGGGAAAACCAGTCCAATAATGATTTTATTAAGTTCAAATAAGGGCTCCCATAACAAGGATAATGGCCCACTGAGAGAATTATACACAACAAACAAACCTGGAAACTCATGTGCTTTTGTACGACCTTATACCATCATGTTTCCCAACGCATCTGTGAAATTACCTTCTCTGGCCCATGGTTGTTCACGCCTTTCCCTTCTCTGGACCATGGATGTTTGTGCTTTTCCCTTCTCTGACCCATAGATATTCATGCTTGTCTCCTCTGAGACTTGCAGATGTGTACAGAAAGCTTTGTACAACTCTTCTCTTCCCTCTGGTTTTTGTCCTTTAAAACCCACATGTGGATACTTCTTCTCTCTCTCATCCTTGACCTGTATGACCTCTAGATGGAAGTCCTTCTCCACCTATCCAAGATATTGAATCACGATCCTTTTTTATCCAACCCTCTCATCAATAGTTGGATGAAATATCTTCACCCAACCAGTGAGATATCCTCACTCTAGTGTCAGAAAAAGTCCTTCTTTGCTCCTACACTCCTTACTAGCAAAAGTCCTTCTTTGTTATATTCAACCTTTGTCTTTCACCAAGTCTCTCACAAGTGTATCTCACACAAGTCCTGACTATGTCAACTCCCTCAACACAAGTCTCTGACTTTGATCTCTCATCAAAAGTGACTTATCCTATACCCCTAGCCTTGCTTTTATAATCATGAGTTACAATTTATTTCTAATCTTCAAAGTGATATACCGTTGAGATTACTTCTCACACCCACTTAAGATTTATATTACATGTTGCATGTGAATCATGTCCTTAAATAACTCAATTGACTAATAAATACAATTTTACTTTAATTAATTCCTTCTAACTAAAGTAAACTCAAGACTAGAATATTTTCGACTACTTCCACATGAAAAACACATTCCTATGTGGGAGTACCTGTCCAATGCTACCAAAAAATCAACATATGGCACCTTCCATTTGGATCATTAGTATTTGGCCTATCAGGCCCACCACATTCAACAACTCCAATCTCTGAGAACCCTTCTTCAGCATTGTCAGGGTTCTCCTCCCACAGAGTTACAGATCACCCAAACTACCAAGTTCTGACGAAAAACGCTCTTACAGATCCATCTCCAGATCCAACGGCTCTCAAAACCCTGACATCCAACGAATTCGATCATGTCGACACCTCTAACATGCATGACGATTAATGCCTGCCCATTGACATCTTCTAGGGTGAATAAGTGGGACCTACGACGAACCTACGACTATTTTTCTCCCCTCGTTCTCTTTGACCTACGGCTAAGATCCCACAAGACATCTCCCAATAGGTCAACGGTTCACAAACATTTTCATCATTTGAACCTCTCTCATGCCCATCACTCGAATAGCCAATCATCTATGCTCTGATGATGATGTTTCTGGCATCGATGGTATATATCCCACCGAGATCACTTCTGACAGATCGACGGTCCTTACCCTTTCTCAATGTCTTCGTTGTTATCGGGTCGTCATTTGACCTCATCATTCAAACATCACATAGACTCCATTCTTCGATGAATGGTGAGGATATACCCATCGCGCCAAATCAATGGTTGATATTTCTAAAGTTCCTTTCGCCCAACTAGATCTTCTCTTGTCATATGCAACCGCAAGCTAACACGTGTCATTCCACATAACATGCTAACTTCCATGTTGGCAAACCATGTCATCCCTCCCTTTTGTTACTCACCAAGTGAACTAGAGGGACCCCTGACGAATCGATGACTGCCAACAATTATAGGTCGTTGTCATCATCAAAATTCATGCAAGTACTGACACTCGATCACTCTCAATGACAATGCCTTCCCCCAATGAAGGGTCATGATCTAATCACCTTAACAAATCAACGATCATGAGTCATTTTGATTCAAAACATGGGTATTTCTCAGGATAACAATCAAATTTAGGACTTAGTCGATTCAAAGGCTCTAACAAACTGATCTTCTAAGGTTTGTCAAGTCTTCAAGGACTTGAAAACCACTCTGTTACCAACTAAAGCTTTCTTGAATCCTTGGGGATGAATTTTTCATATCTTGCAAGCTTTCCATTTAAGACAAGTGGAAGGTTTAATGGTGTCGAGGCTCTCCGAACTACACAGAGACCTTCCTCATGCACCGAAGCATTCCCTCTGCTACCCTCAGGTAAGTATTTTGTTCATATCCTTTTAACTTTCCTCCCAAGCTACATTATCCTCAAGGATACAAACTACCCATATCTTGCTTAATTTCGTGAGTTAATCGATTAAGTAGTGAAAAACAAACAAGCATATTCCATTTTACTCAGGAATTCAATTCATTATTTATATGCATTCATATTCCCATTTTAAATAAAAAAACCCACATGTTTACATCATCAACACACATCAAACAGATCAAGTTAAACACTTATCTATTCAAGGAGATATCAATAGCCAACTAACTGAGAGAGGACGCCTTTCCTCCCAACCTTAGGCCATACTGTAGAGTGCCTTCCTACAACAATCCACCCTCATGCCAACCGATGATATCACAAGGGGAATGATTCAACTGATTCTCAAGCTTAGAATGATCTAGGAAGGTTACTCTCCTTCCTCCATTGGCAACAACAGAAGTTTCCCTCATCCCATTGAGCTCAGGACTTATACAGGTTTAGCAAGTACCCTCCCAACTGGATTTTCTCTGCACAAGGAGTATGTTCTTTGCTATAAAGTCCCTCGGTGACCTCCCTTACCAGTGTTGGTTTCTTTCCAGTCTGTACCAAGCTAAAATCCTCTATATCTCTAGTATGGATCTGGGTCTTCTCTGTTCCAGGGTGATTATTAATTCTTTGGAAAAGCTTCCTATTTTCCTCAAGGATAACTTTTCAATTTCATTATCTTTTAGATATGTGTAGATGTACACCTATGTTCATCACACCATATGTTTGTGATTCTACTGCTCACTTTTCTCCTTCTTTCTGTTGTTGCGAGTTAATCTTCCTCGCATTCTCTTCGTCTCTCGTGTGTCTCCTTCTTTGCCTCTACACCTCTACCTCTCCTCTCTCCTTCTTGTTCTTATGGTGATGTGTTTCCACCATTGGCATCATCCTCTACCAATCCCTTGGGATTCTCATGGTTTCCTGCAAACGTAACCTTCTATTCGAGGTTTGAATTCCTGAAGGGGTGAATCCCTGGGGTGTCCTTTTTCATCAGGTTATTTAGTTAACCTCTCGTCTTCTCAAGAGGTTAGTATTGTCAGTGGTATTAACTACCTGAACCACCAATCCTTGTCCTTCATAATAGTTCATGTGGCTTCTTGGAGGCTCAAGCATGTTGGTTGGTGGTGCATTTAATCCTTTTTAGATGTAAGATGGAATGTTGGACGAGCTTCCAAATTTTTTCATAGAAACCTCTCCATTCCACCTCATCGATCCACCTCTCCATGCCACCTCATCATCCCACTTCATCGATTCCCTCTCATTATATCATGGCTAGTACTTTCAAGTATTTTTCCTCTCAATCAGTTGTTTGGTGTTTTCATTAATCACAACATAATTAGAAGCTTCATAATCACATTATATGAAGTCTCGGCATAATTACAATCATGGGGGAAAATAGGTTGTTACAACAAGAATCCAATGAGATTTGAAGACAGTGAGGAACAACAAAGAGAGTTATAAATGATAAAATAATTTGACGCAATTTATGTAGCAACAATTATGACATGGCTTGTTGGATAGCCATATATAGCATAGGAAGTTGGAATGCATATGCAGTCTTGGGCATGTTAAGGATGCTTTATTAGTGCATATAGATATGCATTAGTTCATTTGAAAGTGTTTGAGAGTGCAAATAACATGTTGTAGACTAGGAATAGTTTATTGTTATATATGGAATAATGAGGTTATGATAGTCGAAAGTTGCTAATCATGACTGTTGTGCCATGGAAAAGGAAGTTTATTGCATAGTTCAGAGTGTTGATGTTGATGTTGTTGCTAATAGCCATCCATATGAGGACAAATGAGGATGGTTAATTACTAAACATAGGGTTGATAAAGGAAGCCTCTAATATTCTACAAGTTACCTGCTAATCAGGTAGCATCAAATGCATTTAAAGACAATTGTGCAGGTATGAATTTGATGCATTTATGTTACATGAATGTTGAAGGGAATTAGGTAAGAAATACCTCGATCAAGATTTAACATTTAAAGTGATATTATTTTGTATGATTGAATGCATTAATTGGAACAATATACCACTAGGTGTGGTAAAGGTTGAATGTCTAGGATATTTATAAAATTTGTTTAATCTGAGAATGCATTCATATGATGTAATACTATGTCAAGTTTGTGTTGGTTATGAGGTTATAACCAAAAAAGGTCAGGAGATATAATTGTGTTATAGAAACTAATTTCAGCAAAGATAGTCATGTGTGAGGCCATGACATGGTTGGAGATATTGGAAAGGTTATGGTGCCACACAAGTATCCAATGGTCCTCTTGCTTATAATTGATGTTTGGACTGCAACTTTTTTTCCAACACTAAGAGCACCAAAGAATTATATTATTGGTGTTGTGTTTGGATTGAAAAGGAAGGAATCCAAATGGTTGAGACAGAATTAGGAATTGTGTGGATGATGTGTCAAGGCATTGGCCAAACCTTCCAATTCACCATAGTGGTATGCATGACTTAGATAAAAGGGTATTATGAAATTAATGCAAGGATGCATTGAATAGGTATGCATGAATAAATCATGAAAATGTGAAAGTGGTAGATTAGCACTCATGCATCCTAAGATAGAGTTGTGTATGCTTGAAGACATTATTGAATGCATTTTGGTGAATTCATATATATATATATATATATATATATATATATATATTATATTTCATAGAAATTATTGTGCTAACAGATGAAATGTTGTGATTATTACTAACTCATGAAGTTGAGAACATTTAAGGAATTGTTATATATTGCAACAAAAGTGTTGCAGGTTAAAGTAGTCACATGAGGATGGACTACATGAAAACTCTTTCAAGGAATAGAGTAATGAAAATAATGATGGCTAGAATAAGGAAAAGCTTGGTTGTTGAAAATGCATGTGGGGGGAATGAGTTGAATTCTAGCCTAAAGAGACTCTATGGAATAGAGAAAAAGTCTTACAGTTAAATAATGAGGTGCATGAGGATGCCATGCAAGATGAATAATTGCATTTTTTAGAGCTTTTTGAAGAATTTTGAATTTACATTGTATATAATGCACCGAGGATAGTGCATAAATAAGGGGGAGGGGAATGTAATACCCCCAAGTTAAACCCCACTTCGTAAATGTATGTATGCTTTATAAGCTGGTTAGCTAGGATATTATGGGCCAAAGTGCAGG
>ML782756.1:404080-417972 GCA_009831015.1 Picea engelmannii | reverse complement strand
TGTCCGATGCTAAATACATCAACACTCCCTCTTAGCAAGGAAGTTACTTCTACCACCTGGAGGTGGCCCTATTTTCGTTGTCATATCTGCTACCATGGTTGTTGTCCAATTCACCTAATTGGATGCTCCCTCTGAATAGAAAGTTATCCCTGCCATATCATTTAGATCCTTCTTCAAAGGCTTTGCTTTGATCATGCACCTAGAAGCCTCCTGCTCCTTAGCATCTTGCATGGACATCTTGCACCATGACTCCTTCTTGATAGACTTGGAAGGTTTCTCCTTCCCTCTTGAACCTAAAGGTTGACTCCCTCTGAGCCACTCAACCTTTGGAGCTACATGCTCCTTGTCCTCTATCACTCTAATGCTTGTCATAGCTCAACAAGCCACTTAACAAAAACATTTGATGCTCGGATCCCTGCCCGAGATCCATTGCCCGTTTCCCAAACCTGTTGCCCAATCCCGCTGCCCACTGCTAGGATTCGTTGCCCGCTCCCGGACCTCTGCTCGAGTTTTTTACTCATTGCCCGACTACTTTCTATAGCTTCCTAGGCCCTTCTCTAGGCTTCCCATTTGTTGTTTCCCTATTGGCATCTCTTTGGAAGTTATTCTAGTGGTTGGCTCATCTCCTTTGCATACGATCGATTCTTCTTATCGGCTTTACCTTCCGCACTAGTTGGTGGTCTCTCCGGTTTTGGTGGCTAGGTTACTGGCTACTACTATGTTTTTTTCACCCTCTACTAGTTCTCGGTCATGCCTTCCTCTCTGCATTCCCTCTCCTCTGCCGCCCATTGCCTCTGCCATGTGCTCCCAACAATTTCCACGGTTGTGTCTCCCAGCCGCTACCTTAGCTCCCAGTTGTTAGCAACTCACACAAACCCTTTTTCTTGTGCTGTACAACTGTTATGGTGGCCTGTTGTGCGGCTACTACACCGACTCTGTCGTGGCAACTGCTACGACAACCTGCCTTCACCACTTCCCACGACCTCCACCTGCTCCCCCTGCCACCTTGCCCCAACCACAACCTGCTTGCTCTAACGACTTTATGGAGCCGGATCCACTTGTAGCCTGGTCCTCAACTGCAGCTCAAGCTCCACGCACCTAGCTTCCATGTGTCGTCACCTATTCCTGGTGGTTGTAATCTCTGCAACCCGATCTCGAGCCTCAACTCAATCCCTGATGTTGTCTTCTCCCTGCTTAGCCAATCCTCAGCCGCTCAATCGACCTCACACACACGAAACCAATCTATACGTTGTACAGATCATACGACGACCATACCACACAACTGCACGATATCCCCCCCCCTCCATTTTTATTTTCTTTTACTTTCTTTGTAGCCTTGTAAAAAATAAAATAAAATTCCTAGTGCAAAATAACAATCTTGTGCAAATCTGGCTTCCTTTAAAGACTAAGCTTTGATACCATGTTAATTTATGAACCTAGCACCCGACACTTATTTTGAATAAAATCACCTTATTAAATAACTGCACAACTAGGTTACTTAACCAAACATTAGTAGGAGCATAAAACTAAAACTATACACATTACACAAGATATTTTTGGGTAAATCACCCTTGGAAAAACCCCTAAGGGAAAACCAGATCTCAGTTGATTTTATTAATAAAATCCTTGGGCTCTCGTCCTGGGATAATGACCCATCAAAGGAATACAATGCAACAATAGCCTAGCCCACCTAGTTTTTGTCTCCCTTGTTTCCCCTTTGCAACCTTCCTTAGCCCTGCCCACTCACACTTGGATGAACTACTCTTCACCCACTCAATGGGATCTCATTGTCCACTCAGTGTGTAACACAAGCACATGAACAAAGAATCCCTCTTTGTTCCTATGTGTTGTTTGTGTATCTCATCCTCTCATGTGGGATGCCTTTTATAATGTTTAGTTAACGCTAAGTCCAAAACCCTAGATCTCCTCCAAAGTGATCAACAACTGAGATCTAATCTCACATTCAATTTAGATCTAATGGTTATGATTTAATTAACTCACTTAAGTTACTAATGCCAACAAACTTAGGCATTTAACTTAATTAATCTCATGTTAATCTAAAAGATCATTCACTTAATAATCACTTTATGAAGTGAATTTCCTAAGGTTTTCAAGAGGCAATAGGACGAATTCCACATGCTAGACACTAATCTAATGTGGAAGTACTGGTCTGATGCTAAATACATCAACAAAGTTGCGGTGGTGTTTGGCTTCTCCTGGCTTGCAGGAAGGTGATGTTTGATTCATTCGGCAAGGTATCAGGAAATTGCTGTCAAGGTGGAGATTGTTTGGTTGTGACAACACATACCTTTGCCGTTGCATTCATTTGGAGGTTTCTCATGCGTTTGGATTTCCAAATACTTAGAAACACTTGAGATCTTTTTTGGTTAAATGTAGAAGCTCGTGAGGAGCTTTTTGGGATTTGTAAACCGTTTCTCCATTGGTTGAGAAATAAAAGCATATCATTACCCCCTTATTTGTCTTTGTTCTCATTTGTTGTGTGTTTGCATTCCTTTCTCTGTTGATTACTTATGTCTTGTAAGTGCAAATTCTAACCAATACCTTCCAATGTTGTAATGTTGTTACAATGCTAGTATAATAGTCATGGTGGTTGGTGTGAATAGATTGTTCATCATCCTCTTTGTAACTCTTGGCTTGTTGAACTTATCGTATACAATAATTTTCTTGATGGTTTAGTGTGACACTGTGAAACTCCAATGCTTGAAACCCTAATGAGGGTTTGTTGAAATTCCTACCACTAAACAACCTTCAAAAGATGCTTTAATCTTTCAAGGAGTTCATTCGAATCCGAGTATGAGAAACCTTTGAGGTCATTGGAATACAAAGCGATGGTCTTTCTAAGTGTTGATGCCACTTCTACAATGTTCATCAAAAACTTCAAAAAACAAATAAAATTTTTTTCGTCTGTTGATGAGCAATCATAGAACACATAAATGTCATATTTGATTTGTGATTGCTACGACGTGGAGATTAAGATTTTTGTATAGAACTGGTGCTCTAGATATATCCTTAATGCTTCGCCTTCAACAATGTAGAAGATAGTCACAATTGGAAAAATCTTCAATAAAATAAAAAGATATTACAATATAGTTATTAAAAATATATAATAATTTAAAAATTTAGATTTAAAAAAAAACCCACAAATTGCGCTGCCCCTCCATTACTGATAAATTTTCCAAAAAAACACCACTATATCTTAAGATGCAAGCCAATTATGCATATCTTTAGAACTTGTAAATAAAGCCACGTCAACAACTAACCTTGGATGAGTGTACCGTTACCCAAACACAAAGTTATATAATTAAGTATCAAACCTTGATTTCGAGGAAAGGTATAAATCACTTTTCTTAAAAAAATATTTTTATTAATAAAAATTTATACTCCATATATTGAAAAGTTTTTGATTCTTTATTTCATAATACGAGGATCGATACTTTGGTAAAGGGCCACAAGTACTAAAGGCGTAGGAGGCCACAAAAAAGGCATGTTACCTTATTGCTATTGTCAAGGTGGGGCTGTCATTTCGTACGCATGTGTCCATGTGCTTAACGACATAGACCATTTGAGACCACAAACAAGACATGTTAACGTATTGCTATTGTCAAAGTGGGGCTGTCATTTCATACGCATGTGTCCATGTGCTTAACGACATAGAGAAAAAGACATTGCAATGCATTTACAAGTCTCAAAATATAAAAAAATAATAACAAGTTAACTTCATATCATTTCTCCTTAATTTAATTATACTTATAATTAGGAGATGAAGTTTATTTATTTATTATTATTATTATAAAAGTTTGGTGTGAAAATTTAGTGGTTGTTTTTACACATTTATGTAAAACATACCTTATAAATTCATCTAAGTAGACTAGTGCATTTAATTAGGAAGATTCAAATAAAACATGTCTTGACACAAAACTAACCAAATACTCAATAACATCAATGACAATTGGTTTAGGTGACCTTTGAACTATATACATATTTTATTTATTTAACTAATCATTATTTTTAAATAATTTTATTGACATAATAAAAATAATTTAAATTTATTTTTTTCTATGCGTCGTAATAAACTAATTCAATTAAGCAAATTAATAATTTGAAAACTTACTTTTTTTTTTTAAATAATATATATCAAGTTTGTTGGAAAAAAAAGAAGAGTAATAATGGAGTAAACTTATTAAAATAAAAAAATAACAAGTATATAATTTTGATCATTTGTTGAGAGTATAATACAAATCCCATAATATAGTATCATATCATGATAAATGGATAGAGTATCAAATAAATTTATTACACGCTATTATTTTATGTAGAGGCCAAACAATGTAAAATTTGAGTATATCTTCGATCATTTTTTGATATTTGTTGGGTCTAAAAAGTGAGAAACTACTATTAATGTAATATACCTAGGGAGGATAATATGGGGTAGCTAAGGAGCTACCCATGAAAATAATAAATATAATGTGGCCATAATCATGGAATAGGCCCACTTGGTAGTTGATGGGTAATAAATAGCCTCATTAGGTAGTTAAATTGAAATAATATAATAATAAGGGGTAGTTGGCATAGACCCCTAAAAATACTTGTAAGAAAGTATAAATACACATGAGTATCATTATATTGAGATATGTTGGATGTATTATTTTGTACCAATTATGACTCGAGGATGATTCCTTCTATAAGGAGTATTTGATGGTGTTATCATATCGTAAGGGTTCTTCTCTATATTTTTGTATTCTTCATGGTGTGAATGTTTTGGTATTCTTGAAGTTTAAGGATTTATTTTTGAAGTTAAAAACTATATTCTCTCTTATATTTATCAAAATTCACTACAAGTGGTATCAGAGCTTTTTTTTTAGCACAAAATGGAATATTTTTGTTTTCTTTTTGTATATTTTGTAAGGAAAAGAGGATGCCAACATTTAGGTCAATTTTTGAAATTTCCTATCCAAAATATGAAGAAACTAGCAATAGATCTAACTCCTCTAAAAAAATACTCGATTTAAAAAAAAAATCATCCAAATCAAAGTCCAATAAGTGGAGTTTTCACTGATTTAAAATCAACCTTTTCTAAGGTTTTTTCAGTGATGTTTGCACGGTTTATAGATTGGATACTTTTATCAAAGTGCACAAAAATCTTAGTCAAACTAGTGCCAATGGATCCAAAGTGCACGTCACATTTTATAATTGTGGTCATAATAGTCAATCAAAAAAGTATCACATAAATTATGATAATTTTACATTAACCACCTCAAAACCCTAACTACATAAAAGAGCTCCATTGAAAAAGAAGTGATTTTGAATCTCACACCTAATCAAGGAGTATTTTGAGTCACATTTTTAATATTCCTCCACATAAATGTAGATGTAGTACCAAGTTCAAATATAATATTTGCTCATGTTTCATTTACAATAGTATTGGTTATGTAATGTTCTTAAATAAAGAGTATTTATTGTTGATTTGATTTTTTTTTTTTTTTTTTAATTTCACTCAATAATTTAATAATAATGGCCGAATTTATAGTTTTTATTTGTAAATAAAATGAAAACTCTCTTTCAAATCAAACCTTAGTTTAGACTTTTTATCAAATAATTACTCAATATTTTTTTTTAGACAATTCTAGATGACATGTTGAGTTCTATTACCATACTTGGTGGACATAGTGAAGTTGGTTTTTGTGGTATAAGCATCTACATGGATTATTGTAGGACATAGTAAAACTGGTTTTTGTGGTGTAAGCATCTACCTGGATTATTGTAGTGTAATTTATRGGTTTAATTCCTTCCAATACTGTAATATTGTTGCAATGTCAATATAATAGTTRTCATAGTTGATGTTAATAGATTGTTCATCATCCTCTTTGTGACTCTCRGCTTGTTAAACTTATCATCTACAACAATTTTCTTGATGATTCACTGTRATGTTGTGAAACTCCAAAACTCATGACACTTGAAACCCTAATTAGTGTTTSTTGAAATTCCTAGTACTAAACAACTTTCAAGAGATGCTTTAAACTTTCAAGGAGTTCATTGGAATATGAGCATGATAAGCCTTTGAGGTCAATGGAGTACAAAGCGATGGTATGTGTGTAACTGWCGATGCCACTTTTGCAATTGTTATCATAAACTTAAAAAAAAAAAAAACAAATAATTTGGTTTAAAACAAATAATTTAGTTTTTTTTCRATTGGTTGATGAGCAATAACAAAACCCATCAACGTCATATTTGATTTGTATGATTGCTACGAAGGGAAGATTAAATTTTTTATATAAAAATCATGATGTAAATATGTACTTAATGCGTCCTAGTTWTAATTGAAAAATCTTCAATAAAATACAAATATATTACACTATAATTACTTATATATAATATAAGGTTAAAAAATTTGAAAAATCTTTAATAAAAAGATATTACACAAGTTGAAAAAATCTTCAATAACATAAAAAGATATTACACTATAATTATTAAAAAATATATAATGATAAAAATGTTCATATGGAAAAGAAAATTCCCCGCAAATTCCTTCTCCATTAGTGGTAAAAAAAGAAAAACCGCTTTATCTTAAGTTGCGATAAAATATATAATGATAAAAACATTCATATGGAAAAAAAAATTCCCAGCAAATTCCTCTCCATTAGTAATAAATTTCGTAAAACAAAAAAGAAAAACCGCTTTATCTTAAGATGCACAGCCAATTACCTCTGAAGTCTAATGCATCTCTTTATAGCTTGTAAATAAAGCCACGTCAACAACAAACTTTGGATGAGTATAACGTTACCCAAACACAAAGTTATATAACCGATTATCAAACCTTGATTTCAAGAAAAGGAATAAACCACTTTTATTAAAAAATATTTTTATTAATAAAAATTTATAAAATTAAGAAAGGGCCACAAGTACGAAAGGGCGTAGGAAGTACGAAAGGGAGTAGGAGGCCACAAAAAAAAGGCATGTTACCGTATTGCTATTGTCAAGGTGGGGCTGTCATTTCATACGCATGTGTCCACGTGCTTAACGACATAGAGAAAAAGACATTGCATTGCATTTACAAGTTTGAAAATATAAAATATAAAAAATAACAAGTTAACTTCATATTAATTTTCTCCATAATTAGGAGACGAATTTTATTTTCTTTCTTTATTACATAAAAATTTGGTGGGAAAATTTAATGGTTGCTTCTCTACTTATGTATGATATCTTTTATAAAGTTGTAAAATTTTTATGGATAAGAATTGTGTGGAGTTTTTGAAACGTCCAAAATTTCGAGTCGACACTCCACCCATTATCAAGGACAAAAGAAAGCTGATATCCGCTTTCTTTTGTCCTTGATTATGGGTGGAGGGTCGACTCGAAACGTTGGACGTTTCAAAAACTCGACATAGTTCTTATACAACCTGAGTGAGCCTAATGGTTAAGAACATATGTTTCCTCCTAAGAGGTCACAAGTTCAAATCCAGAAGGGGGTAGGGTATGTATACCTTCGTAGACTTTAGCAATCAAATTGTTACGCGGAGGGGGTTTCTTGTCCCACAAACAAGGGGGTCTCATACACCAATTTGGTGTTTGACTTGGCCGTGACCTTAAAATTAGATTATTATTACTATTATTAAATAAATTCATTACACGTTATTGTTTTATATGTCGAGGCCAAGTAATGTAAAATTTGACTATATTTTCAATCGTTTTTTGATATTTGTTGGATCTTAAAAGTGAGAAACTACTATTAATGTAATGTGCCTAGGGTGGATAATACGGGGTATTACTAGGTACCCATGGGGATAATGAATGTAAAGTGACTATAACCATGGAATAGGCCATCTTGGTAGTTGATGGGTAATAAATAGGCCCACTAGGTAGTTAAAAGGAAATAATATAATAATAAGGGGTGGTTGACATAGAAACCTAAGAATATTCATGAGAAAACATAAATACACATGAGTATTATTGTATTGAGATGTGTTTGATGTATTATTTTGTAGCAAATATGACTTGTGTAGTGATTCCTTCCATTAGAAGTACTTGATGGTGCTACTCTACCTTAAGGGTTCTTCTCTATATTGTTGTGTTCTTTATGGTGTAAGTGTTTTTGTATTTTAATGGTTTCTTTCCGAAGTTAAAGGCTATATTCTCTCTTATATCTATCAATGTTCACTACAACTAGTTACTCTAACAAACTTACATTTCCATACTCTACTCTAAGTGGAATAGTGACAACATTTCAATTGGATGTTTACTCACCAAATTAAATTCATTTTCCACAACCTATTTAATTTGATTTCCCATTAATAAACAACAATCCCAATTTTGACATAAAATGAAGAAAATTATAGTTAATTGTTGCATATATGTACAAATTAAATGAAACAAATAATAAATTTGCAACATGACATACATATAATTAGTAACTTACATTGAGGTCCTCAATGGGTTACATTGAGGTCGAGTAAGAATTTAATGGAGAATGATAATGATAAACAATTTCTATAATAAAGAAGCTTTTTGTTCTTAAAAATCTCGTTTGATTTGTAAAATTAAAACATATATTCCAAGTCATTTGAAGGCATTCAGTTCCAAATGGGATTTGGATAATTGTATCCGTATAATTTAACCTTTTACAATTAATTATTACAAATATATTCTTAATAATAATAATAACTTAATTTTAAGGTCATAGCCAATCTAGACACCAAATTGTTGTATGAGACCTCCTTCTTTGTGGGATAAGGGACCCCCTCCACCCAACGATTTGAATTTTAAAGTCTATGGAAGTATACATACCCTACCCTCCTCTGGATTTGAACAGAAAAGATAAAATGGAACACACACACACACACACACACACACATTACACAGGGATTTTACCCTGGAAACCCAAACCAGGAAAACCAACAACTTGTTTAGAGCTACACCTCTATTCTTTTATTCATCACTTCTCTTCATTGTTTACAATACAATATATATAGGATCCCGCGCCACCCAAAACCCCTAATCCATTGACCCAGATAAGTCAACAACCCTAAATCCTTAACTAGAATTAGAAAACCATCAATAAAATCTGTGTGTAGAAAAACCACTAAAAAACGGATGCAAAAACTGCAAAAAATAATAATTTCGGAGGTGTTTCCCCTTAACCATTGTGCAAGGGGGCTCTCGACCCCATATGAACCCCTAGATAGGGGGTCTTCCCCTCCTGTAACCCCTCGAGCAAGAAGAGCTCCGCCCCCCTTATGACCCCCGCTCCCCCACTCCCAGCACAACACATACACTAGATTTGATCGTACAAAAAATATAACACATACCCAATAATATCCTCAAACGGTGAATGAAATTATAATGGTTTGAAGTCAGGAGAAACTTATATCTACAATAAATAAATATATCCTTTTATGATGCCAAATCCGTTATTTCAAGAGATGGGTTTATTGAAATCTTGGTAAAATAAACAATGGAATTTTGAATTTAATATCAATTGATTAAGTTTAATGTTGAAAATTGTTTAGGGTCAGACATGATACGCGATTTACTTGAATAAAATGAAATATCTTAAAAAAATTATTTTCAAGAAGTTTAAAATGGAAAGTCGTAAGCTAATGAACATTCCATGAAGGAAAATCTTGAACTCTCAAAGGAAATATAACTTCATACTTATACGAAGATATGAAAAATATGAAACAAGTTGACACTAAAAGAAAAAAACAAAAAAAATAAAAAATCTCATGTATGCATAAGCTCGGAGAAAAACAAATAAAAAATCATTTTTGTAAAGTACAATTAAAAATCCAAAACATATAATTCATTCAATTTAGAAAAGATAAACATAATTAAAAATGAATTCATTCAATTTAAAAAAGATAAACATAATTAAAAATGAGTATCCATAATGTGGATTGAACCTTACATTGATCTAAGTTCCAAGGTCATGCATATTTGTCTTTCTTATAAACACCCAAGCATTATCGCATGGATTTACATCAAAGTAAAATTACACATCAAAGTAAAATTGCAAAAGAACATCAGAGTAAAATTACAAAAGGAACATAAAGTTATAATAAAATTTAATTAACATTTTAGAAAACACAAAATCTAATACTTTCATAAGAAATATTTCATATGACTAAACAAAATTAAAATTGTTAAGTAAAAACAAAAGACATCGCTCAAAAACTTTTTTATTTATCCTTGTAGTTTATATATATATATATAACAATGGCAAGTCTATACTATACTATTATAACAAAGTATACCAAAACAATGGCAAGTCTATACTATAATATCATAATAAGGTATACTAGTTTCAAAGGTGCACATGTATACTTGTAGAGAAGTTTTATTTTCATCATAATAAAAGGCACAAATTATAAAACCACTTCTGGGTTTATTTTATTTTTAAATATTAATATTAATGATACAATATTAACATTTTCCTTTCCACTACTAACTTCAATATGCAAAAGTCATAAATCAAAGCATTCTTTACTTTGATTTATGTCGTTTTTTTTTAAGTAAAAAGAGAGCGGATCCTGTTATATTATATCATAAAAAAGAAACCTTTGTTCTGAGGCTGCTAACTATTTCGTCAAATTTGCGGAAACCAGAATAATTGGTAGCCTTGGATAACTATGTCCAAAAGAGGCAGACTGCCATCTACCTTGCCCGTAGGAAACCAGGGCAGGTGGCAACCTGTAGTCTGAGCATTGTCCATGAAAACTGAAACTGAAAACAAACTAAACAGTAAATATTTTAAGCTGACTGAACTCCTAACCAGAGCCTGGGAATCCAACCATAACCAGAAGGAAATCCTAGCCAAGCAATTACATGTTGAGGTCTTCATTGTCGAGGTCTTCGTTGTGCTGTCCATTATGAGATGGCAGGGTATAGAGTATCGCGCAGGTCAAACACCTTTGCTTTGTTGGCGCATTGGAGAATGCCTCGTAAATCATGTCTATGCGTTGGCTCATGAGTGTGCCATGGTAGACCTGGTCTGCCATCTAGCGCCTCAATTCGAACACCAAGTCGAGTTGTTCCAGGTGGAAGAGGGGCGGAGGGACACGCAACTGATCTGGTGTTGTCGTGATAGGAGGTGGTGCAAGGACCTCGCCACCCTCCTTCGACATGCCACCCCCCACTGCCTTGCCTTCTGCAACCTGTGTTTCCTCCTTTTCTCTGTCCTAGTGGTCCACTCCTCTGCTCCTGTCCCTGTGCTCTCGGGGTCGTCATCTTGCTCTGAGGCTGTGAAAGGAGCAAAACCCACCAAGATTGTGTCATCTTGAGCGGCCATTTGGAGGCACTCTTCCGAGAGCTCCTCGTCAATGTAGCAGGTATGGAATTCCTCCATTCATGAGTCCATGGTGCCTGTACTATGGTGAGCCACTGTAATTGCCCAATTTTCGTCCTCAGGGAAGCTAGTTGGAGGCTGCCAATTTTCTGGCACCTTGAAGAGCATAGCCTCCAGAGGGAGCTGTATGGGCTCCTCTAGGATGAACTCCTCCACAAACATTGTTGGAGGTGACCAAGCCATCCTTTCACTACCATCCCTGCAAGCAATCTGAGGTCTCTAAGTGCGGGCAATTGAGAGTACCCTCTCGAGCCTTTGCAACCGTTTCTGTCTTACATCATACTGTACCAGGTTGGGCAGCGAAACGACTTTCCTCACTCCCTGGGCATCAAGAGAATGATTCTAATGGCGAAGTTGCAGAGGGTGTAGCAATGGACACTCCCAAGCTCAAGACCGCGACCCTGGTTCGGACTGAAAATGAAATGAGAAAATCTGATGCAAAGCTGAATGATAACAGAGAGGTGTGACGGGATGGCTGCCATTATCACCTCCCTAGCATTGAATTCATTGGCCGATGGATTGTTCAAGCGAGGGAGAAGTCCCATATCTCCTGGATTGGCAGTTGTAACACACCCACTATCGTAATTTAAAAATTTTGGGTTAATCTCTCACAAATGAGAAATCTCCAGAAACCTGCATTAGCGAAATGCCAATCCTTGGTTCAATATTGGGATTCGGGGTTTCAGAGGTTGCGGTGTCGAGGGTCCATGTCCTCTCGAATCCGCAATCACCGATGGAACAAAATTCCGACGCACCCCTTTTTCCTAGCGCCCTCTAGCGTACTGCTGGTACACGTGACCTGCGTTCATATGACCATAGTCACCTGCTCCTGTCGGGGCTTCTTCTATCGGGGTTTTGACACCCACGATGTTTTGGAAACTGCAATCACCAATCTCCGATTCACTCCTTGGTTGCCTCAGCCCCACTTGGCTAAGCCTTTGTTCCACACGAACGGTTCCTATATGACCATACGACAACTTCTCATTGGGGTTTTGGAGTTTGCGGTGCCGAGGTGCACATGTACCCAGAACTCCCGATCCTCCGATCCCCGATGTTCTCCTAGCGTATTGGCTTTCTGGGCTAAGTCCCGGTCAATACGACCACAACCTTTACAAGACCACAGTCTTAAATCCTGTCGGGGTTTGGCACCTTTCAATGTCATGACGCACAAGTCCCCTGGACTCTCGACGTGCCTTTACACTGGCTAGCCCCCTTGGCTATACAATGGTCCATGTGACCACTTACCATATGACTGCACCCGTATAACCTTCCATCGGGTTTTTTGCATTTGCGATGACACAAAACACATATACCCAGGGCTCGCGATATCCCGATTCCCGATTCTCTCCGGATGCTCGACACGTGTCCCTTGGATCAACGACTTATAATGGTGTCGGAAATTCGCATATCGCAGTTTTGTAATGCAAGGGTTTCATGTCCTTGAAATCCCCGATACGCCGATTCCCGATATGCCGATGGGGCCTACCGCCGATGGTTCTGGATGGTTGCCACCTGTCCCCCAGATGGACGGCCTTGATTGTATCGGGAAATCGCGAATCGCGATTCCATTGTGTAAGAGTTTCATGACTTTTGAAACTCCGATATGCCGAACTCCGACTTTCTGGGATCTCTTGCCACGCGTCCTCACTGATGGACGGTGTCGATCCTGTCAGGAAATCGTGGATCGCGATCTCCTGTTGCGAGCGTTCCATGTCCTCGGAAATTTCGATTTTCCGATGCGCCAAACTCCGATGGCACCTTGATCTCCGACATCTGTCCCTCAGATAGACGACTCAGATATTGTCGGTAAATCACGGATCACGAATCCAACATGCACGAGTTTCTTATCTCCGAAAACCCCGATTCTCTGATTCGCGACTCTTCATGATCTCTTGCCACGTTTTCCTGCTGATATCAACGGCTGAGATTTCCTTCTCGGGATTTCGAAAATCACAAGGTCCCGATTCTCTGTCTTAACAAAACCCCGATGACCCTGATACCCTAATGATTTCTCTGGGATACTGACACGTGTCTTGCCGAGATCAACGACTTAGGGTTCCTTCTCTGCACACTAGGGTTTAACTCCGACGCAACTTCTCGAGATCTGACGACTGACGAGATTTTGTCAATCTTCTCTGTAAGATCCTGACCATCGATTTCTTCCTCCTTGGAGACCTTCTCGAGAATGGCTAAGTATCCCTTCTAGAAGGGAAATCTCTACTAGAGATCTATTCCAGGGCTTTCCTGGAGACGGATAGGGAAAACAGTTTCCCGAGGACGGGCGGGGAGCCTAACTTAGCTCAATCTAAACATAACTAGATTTATCTATCAACGTAAGGCGTGCAAGGTTTCCTCTGTGACAAGCATATATCAACTCCTTCATATCAAACATTACGCGGACACTCTCATGCTGAAATCATTTACAATTTCACGGTTCTAAGAGCTAATATCTACTCCTTATTAACAATTTCCGCACAGACATTCTTACACAGGAACCATTTACAATTCTACAAGTCCATGAACACATGTGACA
>ML782756.1:375275-396105 GCA_009831015.1 Picea engelmannii | reverse complement strand
ATTTCCGCACCCTGGCTATATAGCAACCTGCGGAAATTGGTCATTTCCGCACCCTGGCTATATAGCAACCTGCGGAAAGTCCGCACCCTGTCTATATAGCAACCTGCGGAAATTGGTTATTTCCGCACCCTAGCTATATAGCAACCTGCGTACATTTCTCTTTATAAGGTTTTTACATAGAAAAAGCAACTTCTTTTCTCAGGAAAAGTTCTTCTTCCTTCTCTCTTCAGGAACTCAGGCCACTGTGACCCCTCTAAAGGCAATAGATAGGTTTACATCATTAACGATCATAGGGATGACGAAAATAATGTGTAACAACTGCCTTTAACTTCTGGGCCTCTAACCCCTTCTTCCCACAAAGTAAGGTGAAACCCTTAAATGATTAGCCAACCCAATGCCCGGACCAATGTAATGGGATGGATGAGTGGGAGTAAGATGAAAAATGGTAAGTATGATGGGAGCGGATGATGAATTTTCATGAATCCCCCCAGTGGCAACTCAAAACCTATGGGAACAGGCTTACTAGGGCATCCTGTTATTCCCCCCAGACATGGTCAAGTGGATAAGTATAAGATCCAAGCACCCGTTAGAAACAAAAGAACTAAATGAATGTATTGAAAGGTTTTGAGGATCAGAGTGACACATACCATGATACCCAGACTCATTACCTCATGGAGAAAGATCCATCTCTACTACAAGACCAAGCCGAGTTGATGGATGATGCTGTTGTTGACAAAGTGGAGGCGTTTGATGGAAGAAAAGATGGTCCCTCCAGGGCCATGCTCAAGTCAATTTGGCTCTTGGTACTCCATGTCTAGGACCTGTGGGCCTCAAGACATAATCTCCTTAGTTATCCCTAAAGTGGGGGATAACATCTGGCTCCAACTCGAGGACATGTGCTCACCGTAGAGGGCATGAGAACCTCAACATCTCTTGTATAACATGTAACTTGCTTGATCTCAAAATAAACTATTAGTAATCATTTGGGGTGGTGATATCACCCCCAACTCATATATATATATATATAAATGAAAGCAAACATATGTACAAGTGTGAAAGAAAACTACTATAGCATGCAATGAAAATGGTATATACAATGAATGAAAATGCCTATCTACTTACCTGCACTTACCTATGAAGTCAAGTTCCCCCACCTTGGTGGGGTTTGAGGAGGTTCCCGCTGACTGGTAATGGGTGCCTTCTTCCTTCCAAAGTGGACAAGTAGTAAGTGTCGTCAACTGATTTTCTTCCAACTTTGAAAGGTCCGAGCCAAAATTGAGTACTTCCTTTGACATTAGTAGGCTCCCCTTTATTGGTATCCCACATCCATACTACGCCCCCCTCCATGTACTTTCTGATTTTGAATTTGGTTGTTCCATGAACAACCCTGGTGTATTGTGCAGAGGGAGAAGGGCGAGATTCTACTGTAAAGACCTCCTACTGGGAAGGCCAAATCAGTATATTGCTTTCTCCCTTCTTTAGTAATTTTACAACTCCAACTTCTTTGTTTTCATACTTGTCTAGGATTTTCTGGTATTATTCTCTCGTGGGCCATTGTATCTGATCAAAGTCTTCCTCTGTTGCAAAGGGCATATCCTGGGGAGAAAATTCAGGAAGACTTTCCATGATTTGCTCATGTGCTTTGTCATCTTTGATGGGATTACTAGTTTCTTGCACATGGGTTTTGGTCATTGGCACATTTGGTAGACGACCTATTGTTCCATTGTTCAAAGGTATATTCACATAAGTGAGGTCCATCTCAAGGGTACCACCCAACGTTGAGGCAAATTTCCTAGACAACAATAGCCCCCACACATTTGGGACGTATACTACCACTATGTCAATGTGGATTACTTTCTCAGGGTATTCTTTAGGACAAACTTCCACATTTTAAATTACCCCATGTGTGGGTATGGCTCTAGACTCAAAACCACACACATTTATGTAAGGTCGTGTGAATTTTAGGCCCAATTGTTGCATGACCTTGAGAGACATCATGTTAGCACCGACCCCTGAATCCAACATGCAATTGTTGAGGCTCTTATTATTCATTAGAAAGGTCATGAAAAAGGGCGGGTGTTCATCATACTGGACCCTAAAGTGATCATCTTGTAACATAATAGGGGGGTCCATAGGTCCATATGATACTTTGAAGAATTTATCAAATCTTTCTTTAATAGGTGGTACCTTAATGACTTCTCTCAGAGGGATGGTCACGTGCATCTTGGATAGTGCCCCTTCGAAGTCAAAGTTCAAGTCCACCCTTTCGGTTTTGGGTGTTTTAGGAAGAAGAATTTTCAAAGGTGAAGGCTTTGTTTGAGTTATTGCAGGAATGGTAGGGATAGGTTGGTTTAGCTTCTTTTGTCTATACACCTGAAATTCTCGTTTCCCCAACTTCTCCTTTGATTCCTGGTCCAAGTTGTTTATTACTTCCATTCTAGCCTTCCTGGCTGCCTCTTTCATGCCTTCTTGGTGTTCCTCAGGAGTGATATTGAATAAAATTTGGGGGGCTTCTATAACATGGCCCCCGTTGTTTTCTTGGTCATGGGCTTTATTAGTTCCTATATCATCTCCTTCCCATTTGACGAAGCCAACTCCTCTTCTTATCAAATGGTCATCTCCTTGTGTAGAACAATAATCATCCTAGTCTTCAGAGATGTTAGAGGCATTGTCAGGACAATCACCCCAATTTGTATCTCTTTCTTGTTCCAGAACAATGGGGTGGGGTTTTATCAAAACACTATCCCTTATGCATGTTTCTTGCAAATGTAACACCTCGTCATCACCTAGTGCAATATTTTTCTCATGGTTGCTAGAAATACGTTGGTCACCCTTTCCCTTAGTCCATGTTAGTTCACTAATATTATCTTCTTCTGTCAAGGGAAGAGTGGGCCAACCTTGAAACAAGCACGGATCTACTGAGTTATAGTCACTGGGTCCATGATCATTTGTTAGCAAGGAAAAGGGTGTTTGCTCATTTTGTCCAAAATAACCAATTTTCAATAGTGTGGAAGTTTCTTCGAACGATAGTTGGTCATCTTGGATTTGCTTTGTCAGAGAAGGGATTTCCAACATTTCATGAATCCCTTTAACCTTCTGCAAGATATAGGCCATATTAGTGCTCAGGTTGGTGCTATTATTACCAGGTTTCGGGAAACGTTGGGGTTGATTGCTAGTATACACCCGGGGGTCTTCAAGCCTCATCCTTCAGTCCTCATTTGTTTGGCCAAATTATTCAAACCTAATATCCCTCATGTCTTAATTTTCTTGGGTTTGATTTGGCGTGGTCAAGGTGAATATGGAATCTACAAAATTAGGTTTCTCATGAGTAGCCATTGGGTGATAACGTTCAAAATAGGAGTCGTTAGGTAACCATGATTCATGATCATTTTCCTTCCTTGCAACATTTTGTAGGTCCAAAGTACTCAGAAAAATCTGTTCTCTTGGAGCATGAGACTTTATTGTTTGGGGAGGTCTCATAGAAAGTGGCTTTTGGATTTGTGATAGTGACCTTTCCAACTGAGTGATTTTTTTAGAGATACTTAGATCTTCGGATGGTTTATGTTGTCTTGAAAAATTTAAAGCATCTTTCATGTTTGAGAAACCTATGCTCCATTTCCTATGGAAAGCATCGTTTTCTAACTCTAGAATCCCTAGGAGGTCATGTTCTGGTCCTCCCATGCTTTCCTCATTTATTTCCCAGATGTCATCATTGTTCAAAAGGTTGACCTGATGGGTGGGACTGCTAAACATAATATTCTCTTCAATTTGGCAGGCAACATCTTGAGCTTCTTCTAGGTTTGCAGGAAATCGATTCTTGAGGGTGAGTTGTAAAGTTCCTTCAAAAGAGTTAAGGTAACATTGGAGAATAATGATCTTGGGGAGGAAATTGGGCTCAATTTTGTTAATGAGAGTGTTGAACCTATCATTGAATTCCCTAACGTCTTCATCTGTTTGTTTGCAAGCTTCGAGGAATTGAGAGTAAAAGGAAACCATACTTTCCTTTTCACCCCACGTGTTCTTAAAAGTTTGTTCAAGATCTTTAGGGGTTTTGATGCTTCCCTTTGGGAGACTATTAATCCAGTCTCTATCACTTCCGGTGAGTGATCTTACAAAGAGCCTTATAAAGACATCAGGGTGTTCCTGTCCAGATTGGTGAAACTGAAACCCTTCACAAAACTTGGTCCAATGAGAGTTACCACATGATCCTTTTTCCCCTGAAAACCTAGGCATCTAGGAGTCAACCTTATTGGGTAGATCATGTAATCCCTCTTGGGTGTTATCTAAGTCCAAAGATCCAAATATTTCTTTGTGAGACCATTTGGGAGAACTTACGGAGGTAACAGGAACAAATACCACAGTAGTAGAAGGAGGTATGTACTGACGCCTACTACGGGTCGTCATTTGTGGAGTCACCAGATAAATTTCTTGAAATTATCAAAGATATAAGGGAATCACCCTTAGTGGAGTCACCAGGTAATTTTGTAAGATAATGATTCTTGAGGAAAGGCTTACTGAAAAGTGTCGTCTTGAGGAGAATTGACTCAGTGTTCCCTGGTAGCAGTGCCAAAATGTTATCGCGCAGTTTGTACTTGGAAGTAAAGGATAGGTGGGAGAAAGGAAAACTGGTGAAAATGAGACTATCCTACCACTGTCACCTTGATAGGATAACTCTTTCTATTTAGGGTGGTAGGACCAGGGGAGACGTCCCCAGTGATCTAGGGTTTTAAGAAGGCAAATTCTTATGGCTAAGTAAAGTTCCCCCCCCCTCACAAGTCACCACCGATCATAATGTCCAGCTAAACAACCAATAAATATGAATATAAATATAACCATAAGTGTACCTACCCAGAACAAAGCAACAAGAAAACTATATATGTGCAATACCACTTGCTGGTTAGTACTTCATATAATCAAGGAATTTCCGATATAAAGAAATTGATAGACACTATTGATGAAGTAAATCAATGATGTACACTAGCAATGATTACAATATATTACTTCACAATAAATGCTATAGAAGCTTCACAATGAGCAATAACGATTTATCATCAATGTCAAATACCAACATTCATTAGAAGCAATGACTAGCCAATCTTTCAATTTGCTCAAATAAAAGATCAAATGTTGCAAAGTATAAGTATAACTCAAATGGATAACAACAACATTAGGGTTAGTAAGTTAATCTAGGCTATGGTTAGAAGATGTTAGCAATTATTCAAAGGTATTGGTTGTTTGAAAGTTTGTGATCAAGTCACTCAAGCATAAAGGTCTTAGATCAATGCATTCATAGGGAAAATGGAGTCAAAGGTAGTAGAAAATGTTGAAGAAGCAAAATGATAATGGAGGGCTAAATACAAGAGGGTTTGATGGTGAAGTGTTGTTGAGCCAAGGCTTCAAAAAGCAAACCCTAGGGGAAAACGACTCACTAAAGTGTAGAAACCCTTGGCCTTAGTGCGTTTTCCTCCTTCTTTAGCTCAATGACAAGAATAAAAATGACTAGGATTGAAGAGAATAGGTAGGGTGTTGCAAAGGAAAGGCCCTAAAAATGTATTCGATAGGAAAAAATGGCTAATTGGCATGATCTAGCAGGGACATGAAATAAGGACACCAACATGTGCTTATTCCCTAGGGTTTAATTCAACAATTTCATTAACAAAATGCAAGTAAAAGACTATAACCATTCAAATAAGGGAAGGATTGCATAAATTCACTTACATTAACCAAGTATCATCAAGCCAAACCCTAGTTGTAAACCTTCCAAAAAGAAAAATGCCAAAAATAGATAAGATAAGCCTTCCTTCAACAAGTGTGCCACAATTTCAGCCAATAACCCTAAGAGGGCCGAACATTTCAATCCACACCAAATAGTGAGTGAAAGATGATGATAACAAGAGAGTTTTAGCTCTCAATTTATACAATATCAAAGACCTTAATTAAAATTTAGGTCACCAAAAGGACGATAAGGCCAAAATACAAAATAATACTGTTTTACATTAAAATGTCATAATTTAAAACCCTAATCAAGAAAAAGTGAAGAAGTCATGCTCTTTTAGGGTGGAATTATCCCTTTCCAGGGCAACATGGGCCTCTTGAAGAAAAACGTTATCCCTCCTTGGGCCTCTAGAAGCTTCCACACGTGCCAAACATGCCTCAACTTCCTCCCAAAACTTCCATATCACTGGATGACGTCATAAGATGTCCTGGGTGATGTCATGGGCCTTCCAAGGCCAACGTCCCAGTGGAAAGGGAACAACCCCCCTGTGTAAGGCTCTTCCAGGCTACCTCTGTGGAACATCCTCCTTTTCTCCGGTGCAAACCCCTCTGACCTGTCTTTGCCCCCTGTTGGGGTCTCAACATCCATCTGGTGGGATCTCAGGCCCATCGAGGTCCGAACTAATCATCTCCCCATGTGTACCTATCCAATATGGTACATTTTCATTGGGTATGATCCCACACATCAACAGATACACCCTCCACGGGCTCACAAGTCACAGGGATCATAGCAATGTCCATCACATCCAATCATCAATTTTATTAAACATGTGCATAAAACCCTTTTTTCCCATTCAAGTGCTCAAAGAAATTACACAAAACTGCAATCCAAGTTTGGAAGAAGTGATAGGGTGTCCTATTGGGCTAATGATCACTAGAAGTGGGATGTTTCTGGGAGAAGTCAAATGCAAGTCTTGTTAATGGATGAAGTGGATAAGGGATGTCCTGACAAGGGTGCAGTGATAGCAGGGAAATGCATGGCTTACCTGTGGGTGCCTTTGTAGAAGGCGACCTACACCTATCCTGGATGCAAATGTTTCCAAGCCCATTCATGCCTTTTATCTTTATTCTTTATTGCTTTTTCTTTCAAGAAGCTAATAATGGGACACTTCCCTGGTGTGGTGACCAGTTGTGGCAATGTTACCCACAAGCACTTTCACAAAAATGAGAAGGTTGGATCGTGATGAGACCCCCTTTCTCTTGGCTATGCCACCAAGAGCCACTACCATGGCATGTTAACCAGATGCTAGTAGTGTCATACCACTATATTCCCATGGACCTAATAGGCTGGCTTGTGATGAGACCCCCTATCCTCTGACTAGGTCTTGTTTTATTATTTTTTATGGGTCCCTCTTTTTCTTGTTGAGAATCCTTTTACTTCTTTCTCGGGGATCCCTGGGCGAAGCATCTTGAGGTTTTATATTTTAGGCTTTTATCTTTCTCCAGCTGCCTTTACCTTCTGGGCCTTTAGTCCCTTCTTCCCACAAGGTAAGGTGAAAACCTTAAAATATTGGCTAACCCAATTCCCAGACCAATCTAATGGGATGGATGAGTGGGAGTAAGATGGAAAATGGTAAGTATGATGGGAGAGGACGATGAATTTTCATGAATCCCCCCAGTGGAAACTCAAAACCTATGGGCACATGCTTACTAGGGCACCCTGTCATTCCCCCAGACATGGTCAAGTGGATAAGTATAAGATCCAAGAACCTGTTAGAAACAAAAGAACTAAATGCACATATTCAAAGGTTTTGAGGATCAGAGTGACACCTACCATGATACCTGAACTCATTACCTCATGGAGAAAGATCCATATCTGCTACAGGACCAAGACGAGGTGATGGATGGTGCTACTGCTGACAAAGTGGAGGCGCTGGAAGGAAGAAAAGATGGGCCCTCTAGGGCCATGCTCAAGTCAATATGGCTCTCGGTACTCCATGTCTAGGACCTGTGGGCCTTGAGACATAATCTCCTTAGTTATCCCTAAAGTGGGGGATAACATGCCCCTTTTGGCACTTGGCACTCAAGGAACTATCTTGTCCCCCACTTGTAATTTGTTCCCTTCCCTTAGGAAATTAGGTTCACTTAGGAACCTTAGATAACATCATTACATAAGACTTAGGAATTAGGAATAATATTGTAATATACCCTTGGATTAAGCCTCTTTCCTTAATTCCTTATCTCCCTTTCCCTCTCATGGAGTCCTAGCCCCCCATACTATTTATTGTGACCTGGTATGCAACATTCATGTATTTAATTAGTAATATGAGTGATTACATATTATAATGATAGGCTCGATGTAATTTGAGCATCTAGGCTCTCCAACCCCATATCAAATAGGAACTCCGGCCTACAACACACACACACACACACACACACACACACACACACACACACACACACACACCTGCACTTTGGCCCATAATATCCTATCTAACTAGCTTATAAAACATACATACATTTACGAAGTGGGGTTTAACTTGGGGGTATTACATTCCCCTCCCCCTTATTTATGCACTATCCTCAGTGCATTATATACAATGTAAATTCAAAATTCTTCAAAAAGCTCCAAAAAATGCAACTATTCATCTTGCATGGCATCCTCATGCACCTCATTCTTTAACTGTAAGGCTTTTTCTCTATTCCATAGAGTCTCTTTAGGCTAGAATTCAATTCATTCCCCACACATGCATTTTCAAAAACCAAGCTTTTCCTTATTCTAGCCATCATTATTTTCATTACTCTATTCCTTGAAAGAGTTTTCATGTAGTCCATCCTCATGTGACTACTTTAACCTGCAACACTTTTGTTTCAATATATAAAAATTCCTTAAATGTTCTCAACTTCATGAGTTAGTAATAATCACAACATTTCATTTGTTAGCACAATCATTTCTATGCAATATAATATATATATGAATTCACCAAAATGCATTCAATAATGTCTTCAAGCATACACAACTCTATCTTAGGATGCATGAGTGCTAATTTACCACTTTCACATTTTCATGATTTATTCATGCATACCTATTCAATGCATCCTTGCATTAATTTCATAATACCCTTTTATCTAAGTCATGCATACCACTATGGTGAATTGGAAGGTTTGGCCAATGCCTTGACACATCATCCATACAATTCCTAATGCTTTCTCAACCATTTGGATTCCTTCATTTTCAACCCAAACACAACACCAATAATATAATTCTTTGGTGCTCTTAGTGTTGGAAAAAAAGTTGCAGTCCAAACATCAATTATAAGCAAGAGGACCATTGGATACTTGTGTGGCACCATAACCTTTCTTATATCTCCAACCATGTCATGGCCTCACACATGACTATCTTTGCTGAAATTCGTTTCTATAACATAATTATATCTCCTGACCTTTTTTGGTTATTACCTCATAACCAACACAAACTTGACATACTATTACATCATATGAATGCATTCTAAAATTAAACAAATTTTATAAATATCCTAGACATTCAACCTTTACCACACCTAGTGGTATATTGTTCCAATTAATGCAATCAATCATACAAAATAATATCACTTTAAATGTTAAATCTTGATTGAGGTATTTCTTACCTAATTCCCTTCAACATTCCTGTAACATAAGTGCATCAAATTCATACCTGCACAACTGTCTTTAAATGCATTTGATGCTACCTGATTAGCAGGTAACTTGTAGAATATTAGAGGCTTCCTTTTATCATCCTTATGTTTAGTAATTAACCATCCTCACTTTTCCTCATATGGATGGCTATTAGCAATAACATCAACATCAACACTATGAACTATGCAATAAACTTCCTTTTCCATGGCACAATAGTCATGATTAACAACTTTCAACTATCATAACCTCATTATTCTATATATAACAATAAACTATTCCTAGTCTACAACATGTTATTTGCACTCTCAAACACTTTCAAATGCACTAATGCATATCTATATGCACTAATAAAGCATCCTTAACATGCCCAAGACTGCATATGCATTCCAGCTTCCTATGCTATATATGGCTATCCAACATGCCATATCATAATTGTTGCTACATAAATTGCGTCAAATTATTTTATCATTTATAACTCTCTCTGTTGTTCTTGACTGTCCTCAAATCTCATTGGAATCTTGTTGTAACAACCTATTTTCCCCCATGATTGTAATTATGCTGAGACTTCATATAATGTGATTATGAAGCTTGTAATTATGTTGTGATTAATGAAAACACCAAACAACTGATTGAAATGAAAAATACTTGAAAGTACTAGCCAGGATATAATGAGAGGGAATTGATGAAGTGGGATGATGAGGTGGCATGGAGAGGTGGACCGATGAGGTGGAATGGAGAGGTTTCTATGAAGAAATTTGGAAGCTCGTCCAACATTCCATCTTACATCTAAAAAGGATTAAATGCACCACCGAACAACATGCTTGAGCCTGCAACAAGCCACATGAACTATTATGAAGGACAATGATTGGTGGTTTAGGTAGTTAATACCGCTAACAATACTAACCTCTTGAGAAGACGAGGGGTCAACTAAATAAACTAACGAAAAAGGACACCCCACAAATTCACCCCTTCAAGAATTCGAACCTCGAACAGAAGGTCACATTTGCAGGAAACCACGAGAATCCCAAGGGATTGGTAGAGGATGATGCCAACGGTGAAAACACATCACCAGAAGAGAAAGAAGGAGAGAGGAGAGGTAGAGGTGTAGAGGAAAATAAGGAGACACCTGAGAGATGAAGAGAACACGAGGAAGATTAACTCGCAACAACGGATAGAAGGAGAAAAGTGAGCAGTAGAATCACGAACAGATGGTGTGATGAACATAGGTGTACATATACACATATCTAAAAGATAATGAAATTGGAAAGTTATCCTTGAGGAAAATAGGAAGATTTTCCAAAGAATTAATAATCACCCTGGAACAGAGAAGACCTAGATCCATACTAGAGCTACAAAGGACTGTATCTTGGTACACACTGGAAAGAAACCAAAACTGGTAAGGGAGGTCACTGAGGGACTTTATAGCAAATAACATACTCCTTCTGCAGAAAAAATCTAGTTGGGAGGGTACTTGCTAAACTTGTGTAAGTCCCGAGCTCAATGGGAAGAGGGAAACTTCTGTTGTTTCCAATGGAGGAATGAGAGTAACCTTCCTAGATCATTCTAAGATTGAGAATCAGTTGAATCATTCCCCTTGTGATATCATGGATTGGCATGAGGGTGGATTGTTGTGGGAAGGCACTCTGTAGTATGACCTAAGGTTGGGAGGAAAGGCGTCCTCTCTCAGTTAGTTGGTTGTTGATATCTCCCTGAATAGATAAGTGTTTAACTTGATCTATTTGATGTGTGTTGATGATGTAAACATGTGGGTTTTTTATTTAAAATGGGAATATGAATGCATATAAATAATGAATTGAATTCCTGAGTAAAATGGAATATGCTTGCTTGTTTTTCACTGCTTAATCGATTAACTCATGAAATTAAGCAAGGTATGGGTAGTTTGTATCCCTGAGGATAATGTAGCTTCAGAGGAAAGTTGAAAGGATATGACAAAATACTTACCTAAGGGTAGCAGAGGGAATTCTATGGTGCATGAGGAAGGTCTCTGTGTAGTTCAGAGAGCCTCGACATCATTAAACCTTCCACTTGTCTTAAATGGAAAGCTTGCAAGATCTGAAAAATTCATCCCCAAGGATTCAAGAAAGATTTAGTTGGTATCAGAGTGGTTTTCAAGTCCTCGAAGACCTGACAAACCTTAGAAGATCAGTCTGTTAGAGCCTTCAAATCGACTAAGTCCTAAATTTGATTGTTATCCTGAGAAATACCCATGTTTTGAATCAAAATGACTCATGATCGTTGATTTGTTAAGGTGAGTAGATCATGACCCTTCATTGGGGGAAGGCATTTTCATTGAGAGTGATTGAGTTTCAGGACTTGCATGAAGTTTGATGATGACGATGACCTATAATCGTTGGTAGTCATCGATTCGTCAGGGGTCCCTCTAGTTCACTTGGTGAGTGACAAAAGGCAGGGATGACATGGTTTTCCAACATGGAAGTTAGCATGTTATGTGGAATGACATGTGTTAGCTTGCGGTTGCATATGACAAGAGAAGATCCAGTTGGGCGAAAGGAAATTTAGAAATATCAACCATCGATTTGGCGCGACGGGTAGATCCTCGCCATTCATCGAAGAATGGATTCTATGTGATGTTTGAATGATGAGGTTGAATGAAGACCCGATGACAACGAAGACATTGAGAAAGGGTAAGGACCGTCGATCTATCAGAAGTGTTTTCGGTGGGATATATACCGTCGATGCCAGACACATCATCATCATAGCATTGATGATTGGCTATTCGAGTGATGGGCATGAGAGAGGTTCAAACAATGAAAATGTTCGTGAACCATTGACCTACTGGGAGATGTCTTGTGGGATCTTAGCCATAGTTCAAAGAGAAGGAGGGGAGAAAAATAGTTGTAGGTTCATCATAGGTCCCACTTATTCACCCTAGAATATATGAATGGGTGGGCATTAATCGTCATGCATGTTAGAGGTGTCGACATGATCGATTTCATTGGACGTCAGGGTTTTGAGAGCCGTTGGATTTGTAGATGGATATGTAAGAGAGTTTGTCATCAGAACTTGGTAGTTTGGGTGATCTGCAGCTCCGTGGGAGGAGAACCCCGACAATGATGAAGAAGGGTTCTTAGAGATTGGAGTTGTTGAACGTGGCGGGCCTGATAGGCCAAATACTAATGATCCAGATGGAAGGTGCCATATTTTGATTTTTGGTAGCATTGGACAGGTACTCCCACATAGGAATGTGTTTTTCATGTGGAAGTAGTCAAAAATATTCTAATCTTGAGTTTACTTTAGTTAGAAGGAATTAATTAAAGTAAAATTGTATTTATTAGTCAACTGAGTTATTTAAGTACATGATTCACATGCAACATGTAATATAAATCTTAAGTGGGTGTGAGAAGTAATCTAAATTGTAGATCACTTTGAAGATTAGAAATAGATTGTAACTCATGATTATAAAAGCAAGGCTAGGGGTATAGGAGAAGTCACTTTTTATGAGAGATCGAAGTCAGAGACTTGTGTTGAGGGAGTTGACACAGTCAGGACTTGTGTGAGATACACTTGTGAGAGACTTGGTGAAAGACAAAGGTTGAATATAACAAAGAAGGACTTTTGCTAGTAAGGAGTGTAGGAGAAAAGAATGACTTTTGCTGACACTAGAGTGAGGAGATCTCACTGGTTGGGTGAAGATATTTCATCCAAGTATTGATGAGAGGGTTGGATAACAAAGGATCGTGATTCAGTATCTTGGATAGGTGGAGAAGGACTTCCATCTAGAGGTCATACAGGTCAAGGATGACAGAGAAAAGAAGTAGCCACATGTGGGTTTTAAAGGACAAAAACCAGAGGGAAGATAAGAGTCGTACAAAGCTTTCTGTACACATCCACAAGTCTCAGAGGAGACATGCACGAATATCTGTGGGTCAGAGAAGGGAAAATCATGAACATCCATGGGCCAGAGAAGGGAAAGGCGTGAACAACCATGGGCCAGAGAAGGTAAATTCACAGATGCGTTGGGAAACATGATGGTATAAGGCCGTACAAAAGCACATGAGTTTCCAGGTTTGTCTGTTGTGTATAATTCTCTCAGTGGGCCATTATCCTTGTTACGAGAGCCCTTATTTGACCTTAATAAAAGCATTATTGGACTGGTTTTCCCGCCTAGGTTTTTCCAAGGGTTTACCCTAATCTTGGTGTTCTTATGTGCTTGATTTGGTTTCCTTGTTTATGCTTTCGCTGCATGTTTCATTGAGTAACCTAGATGTGTTTTGATTCGGTAAATATATGTTGCTTAGAATTAACTGCCTGGTGCTAGGTTGAAGGGAAATCAAGACATGGTATCAGAGCATACGAAGGGTTGAATCCTCTTTAGAAAATCAACATGGTATCAGAGCCTAGTCTCTAGAGGGAGGAAACCAAGAGGACAAATCTTATCAGGTAGATAACCAATAGAGAAAATCAAAGGATATCTTTTCAGGGAAACAAGAGTACTGGGAAGAACATGTGTTTTTGCAGAGGCATCCATGAGTCACATTGTAGACATACGTGAACATTTGTGGGTCACATAAGAATAAGTCACGAATATCCATGGGTCAAATAAGGACAATTCATGGATAGGTCATACATGACGGTACAAGGTAGTTCCAACAGAGGGCTATCGGATCATATCTTGAAGATGGTGAACACATTGAAGATTGAGGACGAGTTAGAAGGGTCAACAAACTTCCAGGCTTGGAAGGAAAGGATTCTTCTTCTTTTAGAGGAGAATTTCCTCAAAGAGTATGTTGAGGTTGTGGTTGTAGACCGTACGGATCCATGGGAATTGGTAGTTCACAAGAAGAAGGAAGTGAAGGCCAAGCGGGTGTTGCTAGAATCAGTGAAGGATCACTTGATTCCACACATTTTTGAGAAGAAATCTACCAAGGAAATGCATGATTATTTTGTGAGTCTATACCAAAACAAGAATATAGGCAGGTTGCTACATTTGAAGCACCATATTCAAGTTGTTAGGATGTCCAGTGAGGAAATGGTTGTGAATTATCTTATGAAGATTACACAGATCCAAGATCAACTTGCAGCGATTGGTGACACAATACAGGATGTTGAGTTGGTGAATGTGGCATTGAGAGGTCTTCCCAAGTATTGGGAACCTTTTGTGCAGGGGATCTTTGCACAAGAGAAAATGTTAGGTTTTAATAGACTATGGACTGATTGTATTCAGGAGGAGACTCGGTTAGATTCCAGGGATGGTTTGAAGAGGAGCCACAATGATAAATTTTCTCTTGCAATTCAAGCAAGGAAGGGAAAGTTAAAAAAGATTGCCAGTGGAGAGTTGACCGCTCAAGATGGCAAGAAGAAGAAGGACATGAGAAAATTCAAATTATTTTCATGTCACAAGTTTGGATATTATGCAAGGAAATGTATGCACAGGAAGAAGGGGGGAAACAAAATGAAATCAGAGGTAGTTGTGTTGGCAAAGGCTCAAGTGGACGAGTTTTGCAAGAAGTTTGAAAAAATAGAGTTCTTGTTGGTTTCTCAGACTTCCATGGGCATCATATCAACTGATGCATGGTTGATATATAGTGGAGCTACATGTCATATGACAGGAGCACAAGAGGTGTTCGAGATCTTCACATATTCTGACTCAGAGATGCATGTGAAATATGGTATGGGGACCAAACATGCAGTGAAGGGATATGGAACAATACCATTCCAGATGGAGTTAGGAGGCACATTGAGAGTGAAAGATGTACTATGGGTGCCAAAACTCAAGAGGAGTGTGATCTCAGTCTCAATGATTGATAAGAATGGATTTGACGTAGTGTTCTAGGATGAAAAGGTGCTCATTATGCCTAGAGGATCTAGCTTAGACAAAGAAACTATATTTGGGGTTAGAGAGAGAAACTTGTATACAATAAAAAGGGCCAACATATGAGATACATTTATAGCATGATGGTGACAGAGAAGATGGATAAGGTAGCTACGAAGGTTGAGCAACTCAAAGGGAGTCAACTTATAGGTTCATATGGGAAGGATAAACCTTCTAAGTTAGTCATAAAGGATTCATGGTACGAGATGGCCATGCAGGATGCTCAGAAGCAGGAGACTTCTAGAAGCATGTTCAAAGGCAAGGAGTCTTCGAAGATATGTTAGACCATCATGGAAGGGATAACTTCAAGGGATAACTTCTGTGTCAGAGGGAGAATCCAATCAGGTGTATTGGAGAGAAAGCATGGTAGCGGATCTGGTAGCGAAGATAGAAAAAAATCCACGTGGGAGAAGTACCTTCCTAGCTAAGAGGAGTGTTGATGTTTTGGTAGCATCAGATAGTTACTTCCACATAGGCATGTGTTTTGCATGTGGAAGTAGTTGAAAATATTCTAGTCTTGAGTTTACTTTAATTAGAAGGAATTAATTAAAGTAAAATTGTATTTATTAGTCAATTAAGTTATTTAAGGAAATGCTTAGAATGCAACATGTAATCCAAATCTTAAGTGGGTGTGAGAAGTAACCTCAATTGTAGACCACTTTGAAGATTAGAAATAGATTGGAACTCATGATTATAAAAGAAAGGATGGGGTATCAGAGAAGTCACTTTTGATGAGAGATCAAAGTCAAAGACTTGTTTTGAGGGAGTTGACATAGTCAGGACTTGTGTGAGATACACTTATGAGAGACTTGGTGAGAGACCAAGGTTGAACATAGAAAAGAAGAATTTTTTCTAGTAAGGAGTGTAGGAGCAAAGAAGGACTTTTTCTGACACTAGAGTGAGGAGATCTCACTAGTTGGGTGAAGAGAGTTCATCCAAGTATTGATGAGACAGTTGGATCACAAAGGATTGTGATTCAAGATCTTGGATAGGTGGAGAAGAACTTCCATATAGAGGTCATACAGGTCAAGGAGGAGAGAGAGTAGAAGTAGCCATAGGTGGGTTTCAAAGGACATAAACTAGAGGGAAGAATAGATTCTTACAGAGCTTTCCATATAGGCTTTCCGTACACATCCACGTGTCTCAGAGGAGATAGGCACATATATCCATGGGTCAGAAAAGGGAAAGGCACAAACATCTGTAGGCAAAAGAAGGGAAATTCATGGATGCATTGGGAAACATGATGGTATAAGGCCGTACAGAAGCATATGAGTTTCCAGGTTTGTCTGCAGTGTATGATTCTATTAGTGGGCCATTATCCATGTTACAGGAGCACTGATTTGACCTTAATAAAATCATCATTGGACTGGTTTTCCCTCTAGGGGTTTTCTAGGGGTTTACCCTAATATTTGTGTTCTTATGTTCTTGATTTGGTTTTCTTATTTATGCTTCTACTGCATGTTTCGTTGAGTAACCTAGCGGTGCTTTGATTCAATAAATATATGTTGCTTGGAATTAACTTCCTAGTGATAGGTTGAAGGGAAATATCGACATGGTATCAAATCATACCAAGGGTTGAATCCTCTTTATAAAATCAAAACCACGTCAGAGCCACGTTGGATAGAACAAGTGATAGGGTGCCATGTGGTAATGAGGTGGGTTTGTTGAATGAAAACCTTAGATCTTTGGGAGGCTGTAACTTTTGATATAGAGCTCAATTTTGAGTATAGTTACAGCCGTTGGAAATCTCTTGATGAGAAGAATCCACCTATGGGATTCATTGGTGAAAAATAACTAAGTTGAAGAAGAGGAAATTTTGATACCCCACCAGCTAAAGAGAGGGTTAGGGGGTTAGGTGTGTTACACATGTATCCTTTTATTCTCTCACTATAATAATTGTGCATGCTTGTTGTCTTCCCTGAGCACTTTTTAGCCAAATCATACACGACCAATTTACATTTCTAACCACGATGTCTTATTTAATTTTGATCTTCAACATCCAGTTACTTTTTTGGACCAAACTAATTAATCTTTCCCTGTTTGAACACTTCAAATCTTGTGGTTTCTATGCCGTTATCTTCTCCTTCCTTATCTAATTGGCCTCAAACTTGACTTAGTCAAGATTCCATCCTACTATAATTATGCAAAAATGTCTTCTTTTCTTTTTGGATTCATAGAAACCACCTTGAAGTAATAAAAAATTACCTTTACATGCCATCATAAACTCCATTGGTACTTATAGCCTTCTAGAATATCACCAATGGCTCCTTTCCACTTGAGATGGGTTCTTTTCAGGCGCCATCTCTTTTACATAAAAATTCAAGCATAGGAGTATTGTCTTCCTCATGTGAGTCTTAATGATTTCCCTTCTAAAAAACACTTCTATGTTTGAATCATTTTGACTTTTCATCCCATTCTACTTTGGTAATTGCACTCAACACCTTTAGAATGCACCCAACATTCTCCTCATGCATCATCAATCCCCTTTTCATTACTTCTGTCATTTCTTGACTGCTGTCATATACCCCAACTAGCTAAAGCTATTTATGGACTTTAATTAGTCCCATAATCTATTTCAATTTATTCCTTGAGGTGTAGGACAGTTGGTGATAGAGTGTGCTGTTAAGGCACTCCGTGATGTTAAAGTCACCGGTTTGAAACCTATGGGGACCAAAAATCCAGCCATGTTAAGGGTTGGTGTGGCTAAGGCCGGGTGCGATCCCTGGGTGATTTTGATGGCTTAGATGCCCTTGAGTCATGGTTTATTAGCCACAACTTAGTCCCACATGTCATGAACAAACTAACAAACAAAAAATAATAATCTATTTCAATTTATAAAATACCCCTCATTGAAGTCTGATTACATCCTTTTATAATAACTCTGCACATAATGCATTGTATTATGCATATGTTGGCACTTATTAGCATACATGCACCTTCATTACTTCATTCTTAAAGTTTTGATACTTGTACCATGCTTCCAATACACCACTTTGATAACAATAATGGAGGTAGTACTTCCAAATTGTATAATGGGTACCTGGGGATGATGCACCTTATCTCCATGTATACACTATGTATCTATTTATCATGTGACTATATTCTTGAATTCTCAATTTACCTGGTTAAACTTGGATCATATATGAACATTCTTCATTTCTAGCCTTTTCTCCTGTTGTGATGAAGCCTTGACATAACACTCTTTATTTGAGTGTCTATGCTCATCCTTAATACCAAGTCCAAATTATTTCACCTACTATATAAACCATCCTTCCAAATTTCATGATTTTGTAGCTCCATGTATACCCACTACAAATGCATTATTGAGAAGTGTACATGGGATGCCTCTTACTCAACATCCCCACTTGATATGCAAATTTTTCATATGTAGTTCTTTTCCAAATAAAATTTTCATTGGAAGTCTTCCAAACTACTCACTGAACCCAAATGTCTTATTCCTGCAATTTCATAAAGTAACCATTGCACATTTTGAAGAAATGTGCCCACCTTATTATTTCTTTGCATAATTCCCTTGCATCTTCTCTATTATATGTTCACCCATACTTATGTGATTGTACAAGAACAAATTCCGTTGGCTAGGAATAATTTTACAATTCTCGATATTAAACATGCTTTCTGCTCTTTAAATCCAACAATCATCTTCTTTCTAATTTCCTATGAATTCAGCTACTCAATTCACACTTTTGGGTGCATATATAGATTCTTCTATCCAATACCTTTCAAATGACTATTTCTTTGTTCCATTTTGAGTTATGAGTAGAAAGTTATAGTCATATGAACATTGATAATTCTCTCTTTTGTGCACCTTGCATATGGTGTACTTAATTCCAAACACCCAATCTTTTAGAATTTTGATAGAAGCCCAATCGGGTTTCTTCATGCCCATAATTTTAGCAATTTGACCAAATTTCACCTTCATTCGAGCTCCAAGATGCTAGTTACAACCTACTGAATTTTTGATTGTTTTCCCCTTTTAAACTAGTACATATGACCAAATTTGCGATGATTTTTCGTTGATATTGCCACACTTATTCGTCGCAATTTCCACGAAAGCCGAGTTTTTTTTTCGTCGGAATAATTTCGTCTCTCTATCGAAAATCCAGGTGTGCATGGAAACATCAAATAAATTATCTCTCCACGTGTCACCACCTTCAAGTTCGGTTAACCCTTTGCATCATCACAATTCCGACGAAACCTCGTCGCAAGTATAATGAACAACCATGGAAATTACGATGAAATTTTTTGACAAGTTAGAAAGTAACGACGCAGATGCTGTATGTGTGATGAAAAAACGTGGCAACTTGCGACGAATACCCGTGGCAATAGTGACAACATTGATTCATCAAGACCAAAGTTACGACGAAGATGTTGTATGTGCGACAAAAACTTGTGGAAACTTGCGACGAAAGTTCGTCGCTATTGCCACGGTGGTCAAAATGCAATTTTTTTTCTGACGAACTATCGTCGATATTGCGACGATGGCATTAAGTTTAAAAAAAAAATTACACGAGATATGGTATTACCATATTACATTGTAATATGGTAATGCCATATTAACCCGCAATTAATTGCAAGCTAACATGAAGAAATATGAGATTGGAAAACAATTATTGTTTTGTATGGATTTTGTAGTTAGAGGATGTGAATTTTGTATTGACCTAAGAAATATAAAATTCGTTGTAAATTGGTTGATCATGGGGTTAGAAAATTATTTAGGAATGAAATGTCTCTTCAATGCACATTAGAAAAGGCAAGTATAACCTTTCAATTCATTGCAATTGAAAACCAAGTAACTGAAGCTTTGACATGAAAGAATTGTAATGCATCAATATTAAATCTAATGAAACTTGCAATTTCATTTGAAATCAAAGAAAATTTCGCATGATACATAATGGCAAAACCTTTGATACAAAGAAGGAGTTGGATAACATAACACTTGAAACTTTTGTTGGTGCAATCATAATATACCCCAAATAAGATAAGGAATTGTACATCATAGTTTAGGCATTGAAGTATGATAAATATATACATTCATTTAGGCATTGAAGTATCCTGCGACATTTTGAAGTATAGGCATTGAAGTATCTTGCAAAATTTTGATTCGGTAATCAAGATGTATGATAAATATATACAAAACCACATGGTCAATTTCCTTTAAGACCTCTTTGTTTTTATTTGACCATAGCTCTAAATTTAAACTCTTATGTACTTGAAGAATATAAGGGATTACCTACATCTAGCTCAAATTTTGGCAAATGGTTAAAACCTTACAAAACTTGTATATATATGCAAGTCTCCTGTCTTTGAGATGATTGTAGGCTTGAAGGGGGATTAAAGTATAAATTTCATAATTTTGCTGTTAAGAAAGGAGAGCCAAGAATAAGCTCATGTGGGAAGCTTGAAGCTGTAAAGTCGATATACGTTTTAGAGTAAACAAGAATAAATAATATGGTAGTTTTTATACCATGTTGAAACATGAAAACAAGATGTAATTATCTTCTTCACTCATGTAAAGGTGCATTTTGGAATATCTACATTTATCATGTGTAGTAGATATAATAGATT